>JAYMSP010000354.1:0-56396 GCA_036897095.1 Plantago elongata | reverse complement strand
AGCATGGACATTGGCTTGGACTTGGAACAGGTTGGACCATTCATGATAGCGAGCGGTTTCAAGGTCAAGGGTGATGGAGATAAGAGCCTTGACGTTGGTTACGGCAAGAGCCGAATGGAAACCAGTGGCGGGTTTAGATGTCATGGTGGTCGACGGATCAGGGAAGTAGAAGAGAGAGAAAGGGAGAGTTTGGTCGAAGAGAATACGTTGGGAAGACTATTTAGAGTTTGACAGTGTGGACGGGAAGAAGAGAGAAAAAAAGAAGAAGAGCAGGTCGAAGACAGCAAACGGTGGAAGAGGGGAAGAAGAAGATGTTTTTATTGACGTGAGGTCGGCACTTGTGCTTGATACCATGTAAGAGTAATGAATATAATCCGTGTCTATTCATAGAATTAACAGGGGGTATATATACAAACAAGAAACTATAATTTAAAGACTAATCTAATCAGAAAACTAGTCTAACTAGAGTTCTATAATCTAAAAACTAATTTAGTTAGGAAACTGATGTATATACCAGTCTATACAATTACAAGAGTATACAATTAAAGAGTCTAACACTTAAGTTAGCTAGGTGTGCAATGTGTATATGATCGACATTTGTTCATGTTCATGAAATAATGAAATGTACATAATTTATGGAACCGGCCGGGTTTATATACACACAAAGTAGTACTAGTACTTGTATGACCAATTAAGTTTGGATGATCTAATTTTAGTGGTTTAATTGACTAACTAATGGGATTATGGGAAGCATCGAATTCGGGTAGTCGCGTTAATCCGATATTAGAGTAGATTAATTGATTGGGGCAGACGACTCTTGAGGTTTGTCAAGTAGTAGTAGTTAACTGAAATGTAATTAATATAAAAATACGTCATTATGATGATAATTAAATAAGATATAGTTTCATTGTTTTTTAATTAGTACTTCTCCTAGTTCTAAGAAGAGACAGGATGCGAAACTATGGGCAGGCTTATATACGTCAGCTCCATCGGTACGTTTAATGATCGATGCTAGCTATGTGATACTACTATGTTTGTTATTTAAGGTTAAATAACTCTTTTATTCGGAGAAAACTAAGAAAATAAACTTGTTTTTTGAAATATTGAACCTAGAATTGTCAGCTGGTAGTGTATCAACTATCAACTTTGAGAACCAAAATAGATAAATGTGTATGGAATTCTTTTATTATTTCTAACTTTCTATGGACCGGAAACACTTAAGTATATATCAATAAGGTCTAGCTCATTTATTTAGGTTGAGGCACCGTGATTTTAAAGGTTATGTTCATCGAAGCGAGTTTGTATTTTAATGTATGTATTGATTAATTTATAAATACTTTAAATATATTTAATATAATATAATTGATTGATTATAATATCACGATTGTAATATTGATATTAAAAAGAACACTTATTCATTTATAGAGGATTATATCCTTAATTAGTATAGAGGGGACCATGGAATTGCATTAATGGCATTTTTATGTTCAGGAATCAGGAATTTAGGTGGAATAATTATTTGGAATGACAACTGGCAGGAAAAATTTCATGAAGATTCTTGGAGAGATTTTCAAAGTATTGGTTTTACCCGTTATCTTTCATTGTAATAATATAATTATCTTAATCGGACTAATTTAAACTTATATGTAATATAAAATATAAGTAAAAATTTTTTGACTTAAATAATTTTGCAGATGAAGATTACATAACATTACTTATATCATTTTCTTTTCATGATGGCCCTGTTTTTTTAGCTTCATGAGAATTTTTATAAAAAAATTATTACATGAACGTGTAACTTCTTAAATAAACTAGTAGATTTGACAAACTAATCAAATTAATTTGTCGAAGGAAAATATGTATGACCAACTATCAATTTGGTTTTCAGCTAGTTTTGTTAAATATACCGGACGTGTTTTCAAAAAGTCTAGGTCTGATAAGTACAAATGGCAAAATACTAATTTAATTTGTTCATTTTATATATAAAGCAGACAATTTAAATTGAGTTTTACTAATTTAAATTGCATACGGTAACTAGGAGTTACAAGTATTTTCTTGAGGTTTCCGGACCTTTACCTGATGTATATTTCAATATTATCTCACCTGCATGTTGCGTCAAATGCTACTTAACAAAATAAAATATTTACCGCTACCAAACCACTTCATTAGAAATTTATACTCCAGCGTTATTACTTACCACTACCATAAAGAAGGTTGGTATTCACATAAACATAAAAATTATAAAAAAGAAAAATAGAACGAATTGAGACAATGAAGAAAATGGGCCTGCCCTCGTCATTTTAGTTGTCCCATTGTAAATTAGACTGGATTATCTTCAACTAAAAATTAATTTAATTTAATTTAAGAATGAAGCCAGAACTTAAATTTAAGGTGTGTAATATATAAAAAAAATCAAAATAAATAAAATCTGATTAATCGAATTTAAATATAGAATCGAATTAACGTAATATTTTCATATCTTAAATATAACATATTAGTTGAAAATTAATAAATAAAGTATAATTAACAATCATATTCATTAATAAAATATTAAATTTATACCACTTGATACCAAAAGAATAAAATTAACGGACTATATTAAGGTGCGTTTCGCACCCATCTGCACCGCCTTGTCTTCACCATTAATTCAGCTCGACTTAGTTATAATTTCAGTTCATTTCAATCCACTATATCTCAGTTGAAAAGAATAAATAAAATATTAAAAATCGACATCCACTAGAATTAATTTCAGCACAAACATTGTATGATACACAAGTATATATTCATTAACACAAATTGCTGTATAATTAACCATAGAAGAACATCATAACATTGCAACTAAATAAAAAAAACTAGGCAGATAGATTACGTTCTTGAGAGAAGAGAAGGCGAAAGAGACTAACCTTGTATATTTGGGAGTTGGATACGTAAGTCCAGGTTCAATGAACTTACTGTTGTAAGCAAGCGTTGAATTAAACTTGTAGGCTGTTGTTTTTCATATTCTATACTATACTATCCTATAATATATACTTGTGATCGATCATCATAATTCATAAGTAGTAGTATTTAAAAACCTATAGCTAATAAGTAATTACTGCTATATATGACTCTGAGAAGGGACGAGTTGAGAACACGTCTGTTAATTTTCTATCGAAGGTTTCATAAGCATGTTCAACAAAATATATATATACAGAGGGATGTGGGGAAGAAGAAGACGATTCTATGTGATAGAGTAACACTACATATTTATGTCCAAAAGACTTTCTTTGTTTATATATGTCTAAATTGCCAAAAGAGGACCTTGTTTATTTGTATATCTGTCAATTGCCAACTAACATTAGCGATCTTCTTTTCCCACATCTCTATCTGACTATTTTCATTCTTTTTCATTTATTAATAACCCGTTCGTAACGACAAAGAGTGATGATTAGGTTTATCACATACTTTAATATATTCAAATTACATAATTGAGGCTCCGTTCTCTTAAAATTAATTAAAATCAGATCAATTTAATTTTAATTAGTTATAATTTATATTATACTTCAATTCAGTTTAATAAATTTTAGTTAAAGAGAACACCGTATATATCCTAATTTGGAACGGTCTAGATGCAAGTATTGATTATTTGAGCAGTTCTGATGACTAATTTATGCATACTACCTTCTAGATGTTCATTGTTGATATTCACTGACATATAAAAGAGTTGCATTCTGATTTCTTTAATTCCACATAGCTAGGTTGATATTGAGTTGAATTAAATGCATATAGAAAGGAGTGAATTGGTTTCAGAATCCTTTTCTTATAAAAGGGACATTTCATTAATTTAGAAAGCTACGGAATACAAATGTAATGAAAATGATAAACATTAATACTAAATATCAGTCAGGATGTATTTTCAAAAGTTAATTTACTTGCTTCTTTTGCTAGTTGATCAACAACTGCGTTTTCTTTCCGGTAAAGAAAAGACACCGTCACCCTTTACATTTTTTTAATTTTCTCTCTGATTTCATCCAGTATTAACTGCTGGTATGGTGTGGTTGCACCCGATTTAAGCAAGCAATAAGGAATTTGAAATCAGTGTGTATTCCTACAGATAAAAATAGTTGAACCAGTACAAAGTTTTAATCCTTTTTGTAAGGCTAATATCTCAGCCGTGTTGTGATCTGTTTTTTCAACAAAAGTAGCACTGGCCTTATAAAAATCTTCTAATAATAATTCCAATGCCAACAAATTTATCAATCTGACAAGAACCATCGATGTTCATGGTAAAATGTTCCTCGGAAGGTTTCCATTTAATAAGTGGTGTTCTAATTTTAAGACTACTAGCCTGATGAAAGGTTTTATCATCCTGGAGAAGTTGAATGAGTTGATAATGGAAATTATGCAAATTCAACTCTTCTTGTCTAAAAATTTTGTTGTTCCTATGCTTCCAAATCATCCAGCAGGACATAAGCAAAGTGCGTTGTTTTTCAGAGTTGAACTTTTCTTTAAAAAGCAATTTAGAAAAACTCTGTATTTGAGAGGTCTGAGGATTAGTTCACTGTTAAATGTGAGCTAATTTATAACAAGCAAAGAAAAGATGATAAGTAGTTTCAGAATGTTCTTTGCAAAAACACACAAATCAGAATCCAAAATATTTTGTTTGAAAAGTTTAGAGGCAGTAGGAGTAGGAAGCCGGTCATGTAGAACAATCCAACGGAAGAAAATAATTCATCTGTAAAACAAAGTTGGACATTTTGACAGAGAATTTTCCTAACACAGAGTCTCCATGTGACAGTATCACAATGGCTAGGAATTCCAAGAATTGTGGTAGCCAATTCTCTTGGAACAAGATATTTAATTTTTATCAAAATTCAAAGTTTCATTGGCAATAAGATCCTGGACCTTTTGGTTATGATCAAATTCTAAGACATAGTCTTGTAAGATTACTCATGGTATCTATTGATCTTTCCACAAGAGAGTATTGGCTCCATCACCAATTTGGAAAAGGAGACCTAAATTTCTCCAGAACCAACTAGGATGTTGTTTTTCTTTTTTCCTGCTTGAAGAAAAGAGGTGTAATGGAAATACTTGTTCTTGTAAACCTGATACCAAAATACCTGTAGGTTTCAAAATCCTTCGGCACATAATATTTTAAGAAACAATTGTTGGAACTAATCACTAATATAATATTGGAAACACTCTAATATGTATGATGGTTTTATATTTATTTCAAACAGCTAAATCAAAAGTGAATAATATCAATGAGATATAAGTCATCTAAGGACCTGTTTGGTAGGAAATCAGTCATTAAGAAATGACGGCTTTGTTAATCCACTTTTATTTAAGATCGAGTAATCCTATCGATTTTGGCATTTCACAATCTTTTGTTTGGTACAATATTTTTAGTGGTGGACTAATTAATCTAGCGTGGATTGTAGCTTAAAAACATGGACAAGCTATCACCAGCCCAATAGCTGGTCTTAGCTAAGCCCATATTTTGTAGCTTAATTCTGCATAGCAAAATGTGGTCAAAGTATTCTTCCGGCTCCAAATTTAATCCACCGTACATCGTTAATGAATCCGATACGTTAAGACGTCACCAAACATGTCATTGTGAAGTCCGAAAACACTTAAAATCCAGCTTCAATGGCTACCAAACGACTCCTTAATCCTTAGTAATCACCACTCTATGAATATCGTTGATGGTTTGTCCCAGAAAAAACTATACACATTATTTTTTGTCATTTATAACTTTTTGTACGGAACTCTAAAATAACACCGTATAATTTATCATCCAACTGTGCACCCCAGATTGATTTTTGGTTACACGATCGTCAAGTTGCATGTCTGTCAAAATTTACATTGTCTTGTACTAGTGAGATTTTCTTGAAGCGGCCGGTTTCATGGACCCAAAATATGGGCTTGATAGCACAATATTGACTCATCGCATGACTTTTAAAACCAAATTAAATTCAACATTTAAATAAATGTAGATTTCCTAACAATGTCATTAGCCTGACTCATACGCTTTGTACGTATATGCGACATATTGTAAGAATATGTGGCTCTGTAATTAGCACTTACGATCAGATTATGCATAAACAATTGGTCGGAAATCGATGTCAAAGTCCACAAGAACCAGACAATGGCGCCAACAGAGTATTTTGCCCTTGCTAATTTGTCACATTGACGTTAAAAACAACCCAAGTAGTACAAAATTAAATACGTGTGTTTGAATTCGACTGATATTTTCATTATATACATTTAGAATATATATATTTTTAAATAATTAAATATATAATATTAATTCAATATATATGTATTAGTCCTCCTAAAAACTTGTTCATTAAATGTCAAATTCGACTGGTTTATACTTTTCTAACAGACAGGAAAATCAGCACAAACCGAATGGCTTTGATCGATGGGTTGGTCTGTTGGTGGTCCAAACTGAATTATAGAGCTGACTTGACTCCATATCTAATGGTTGACTCGATCATGCTTTAACTTATATCTGAATTTAGTTTAACTGCAATCTTTTACAATGTTTAGGGCTGATTTACATGGCATTTGAACAAAAATTTTAATAAAATTGTATTTGGAATAAAATTGAATGGGAATATTTAAAGTGTATTTTAAACCAAATCACTATTTATCGAGCTAAATGAAGACATTTAAATGCCTCGTCAATCAGCGCTTATACTTAATTATACCGATAACTTTACTTCAGAGAATTTGCTGAGAATTAACAGAGTTAAGAAAGCAAAGATTCATAATTAATTATGTTCTCACCTTCCTATACCGATTACGAAATAAATAATTTTTTAATAATATAGACTCATCTTAAAATTAAATTATTAAAACACATTCTTTTATAAGACTTTGTGAGTGTTATTAACTTACATGAATTGATAATTACACTAATCCAAATTGCCAACAATGCACTACATTTTATGATACATTTTATTATAATTTCAGATTTAGGATTTATTATTCTTAACTAAAAATTAATTCAATTTAATTCAGTTCCATTTTATTCCGTAAATTTTAGTTGAAGATAACAGACTACCGAGCCTTAATAGTTTTGTTGGAAACGAGACAATTTTGTGAAAAAATGAGCCTTAATAGTTTTGTTGGAAACGAGACAATTTTGTGAAAAAATGAATCTGCTTGCTTATTTTTCAACAAATCCTCAGCTAAACATTCAGTACACAACACGGTGGTTACATATTAAAATACATTCACAGTGATTCCATCACTGGATTAATTGCACCTCAAACTGACAGCAACCTATAATGGTATCAACATTTCTGCATCATCAAAATTCTAGAACGCAATAAATTACAAAAATCAAGGGGAAAAAGATAAAATAAAACATATACAAAGATGAAAAATATCAACCAAACCTTCCTTCTTTACCACCAAGTTGACGATCATCTAGGTCCAGACAATTCATCAGGCCGGACGTTAGACATGGAATCTGCAATAATCCAATCAGTGTTAGGATGATGGTTGTGACTAAACTCTTGACGGAACATTTCTTCCTTCTGCCACTCCTCCCATCTCTCGGCTAACCCATCTCCTTCAAGCATACGCACAACATCAGACATCTTTGGACGCTCGTTTGGAGAGCCCTGTGTGCAGAGTAGAGCAACTTGGATCAACTGCTCCACTTCTTCATCGATGTAATTACCCTGAAGATCTGCATCTACTAATGTTTCTAACTTCTTCTCCTTTAGAAGTCCCTTCACCTGAAATCATAAAGAGCACATGTTACTGTAGTATCACAGGTTTGCAGTAAAGTCGATAAAATTCAGATAATTAATGGAGCAGAGCATGCTGACAAGTATACAGAATATGACAGAAACAATTTAACAGGAAGAAAGGAGTTGAAACTTTTCTAAACTGTCTTTTTACCACTTGTGAAAAAGTCTTGTCAAGCATATACATAAATCAGCTGAAAACACTCATCTGTAACAAATTTGTGAAAGTACACATACAAGTAAACTAACAAAGTGAGGTCACTCGATGTGAAAATTCTTACCCAATCTAGTAACATGACATCATCATCATTGGCAAGACGAGCAAGATCAAAAGCTCGTTGCCCAGTTATGAGCTCAAGAAGCATGACCCCATAACCAAATACATCTGTTTTCTCTGACGATTTACCGGTGGAGAGATACTCAGGAGCAATATGACCAATTGTTCCACGTACTGCAGTGGTAACATGAGTATCTTTGTAGTCCATCAATTTGGCCAAACCAAAATCACCAACAACCGCTTCGAAGTCCTCGTCTAGCAAAATGTTAGCAGCTTTGACATCACGATGAATAATTTTTGGGTCACAGTGATCATGCAGATATGCAAGTCCCCTAGCAGAACCAAGTGCTATCCTTTTTCTTATAGGCCAATCAAGTGGGGGTTGAGATTCTGGTCGCTCTGCCAGAAAAAAAAGAACCTTATTAGAAATGATGCAGAATCTCAAAGCTAGAGTAAAATACCCAGTCATGGCATAGATACTATTTGAGTTAAAAATATTAAGCAAGATGTATATTTCAACACCCATGCAGGTAGGCCTAGTTATACATGTCATTATGCCATTCACCAGGGTTGAGAAGAAACAAACACCCAGTTATATTCTTTTGATGATTCTATTTACCACCCCTCCCAAATTACGACTTCACGTAACTTTACAATATATTCGCAGAACTGCAGATTGGTTTTTTTTTTTCATATTTAATCGTGAACTTCATAAATCTTGACTGTGGTGGCCTAATAATGCTAGTTGAAGGATTATACTAACAAGTCATATAATTTTCAGAATAACCTCTCGACGTTTCCCAAATTGCTCTTCCACATAAAAGTCAAACTTGATGGCATGGATCAAACCTTTTGAATGATGAAAAGAGATTTTCGAAACCTACCTCTTAAGCATGATGCAACACTCCCATTAGCCATATAAGGATATACAAGGAGTCTCTCTGTTGGAGTCATGCAAAACCCACGCAGCCGAAGTAAATTTCTATGAACGGCCATGCTAATCATTTCTACTTCTGTTTGGAACTGCAACTCTCCGCCTTGAGTACGCTCTTCTTTTAGCCTTTTAACTGCCACTAAAGTACCATCTGCTAATCGCCCTTTGTAAACCTTACCAAATCCACCTCTGCCAAGAATATTTTTGTTACTGAAATTATCGGATGCAACTTGTAGTTCACGAAGGGAAAATCTTTTGAGCTGTCCCAGATGAACTTCTGGATCCTCCTCAGCTGCAATTGAGACCAAAAAAAATTAATATGATGAAATATTTGCTAATAGATCCTATCCCTAAGGCTTCGAACTTGCATTTTTTGGTCTTGTAGGCTTGCATATTAAGCTAAAAGGAACGAGCAACATATGATCGGTGAGAGAATTTTGACATTTACTGAGCCACTTACCAGGAACATCAAAGAAATGATCCTGAGGCTTCCTTCTCCGGTAATAAGCAAGTGCAATTGCAGGAGCGGCAAATAGAAGGGCTGCTCCAGCAGCAACTCCTCCAGCAATAGCTCCAGTAGCACTATTGCCAACTGAAAACAATGTTTATTTTCAGAGCCAGTTATGCAATTAGTGAAACCATAGTACTCAGAGTCTCAGACTAGGCAACTACACAGAAGTTCAATCTGTCCTAACACTGTCATGCACTTGACTTATATAGTAGGAAATAACACTTCAATTATATTGGGGGTACTTTGCACAATTCTGCAAATAATATGAGTTTAATTCTCTCAAAAAAGAAACCTTCAATCATTCTAAAAACCGACTCGTAGAAGAAACGGTAACTACTATAGCATGTTATAATAATTGATGTATCATTGGAAATCAGTATAAGAACATGGATGAGTGTTTCGCCAAATTCAGAGAAGCGGTAGAATTCTGAAGAATAAAGCATATAGTACACATGACTTCCCAATTTTGTTTATATTATCTCAGAAGTTAACACATAATACAATTAAGGATGTATTTTCAGATAAGAACGTGTGAAATAAGGCATGTGAGAGAAAATGAGGCCAGATATGTAAACATACCTTGAGAAGGAGATGGAGTTGTTGGTTGAAGTGGAGGCGGCGGAGATTGCGGGAGATCAGCTAGATTATTATTTTGGAAACTGAGAGACAAAAAACATTGTTAGTCCGAAATGACACAAAGAGTAACCAATATGTGCCACAGTACATGTTAAACAGACTGCAACGAAACTAAGTCATTATAATAAACCTGATAGGGGTAAAAAGCTGAAAGGAACCATTGGTTGGAATTTGTCCACTGAGCCCATTATTTGACAGATCACTGCAATTATTGAGATATGATTAATTGTGATGCTTCACTTAAAAGTCAATCTGAATAATAAGTAAAAAAGAACTCCGTCTGGCCACTTACAGGACTTGAAGTGTATTAATTGTAGTCAGAGACACGGGAATCTGGCCTGACAAACTGTTATTGTTGAGCCTCCTACATAGCTCAAAGGGTAAAAAGCACATAATTAAATTCCAAACAGAAAAATCAACCCAGATAGAGAAAAGTGAGTATAGTAAAGCACTCCGTCATCAATTCATTATCAACATTTTAAATCACACAGCCTCTCAATTCAGCATTGCAAATTCATTACTTTGTTTGAATAAAACAGGATTAAAGAATCATATTTTCATTCAACTTCTTTTGCAATTTTCTCGAACAAGCATGCAGTATCATTATTATTATGTAGCATAGTGAATTCGCCCTTTTTACCCAGAAAGTGTGGCTTCAATACATTCAATAGACTATCGAATCAAAACGTTATTTTCCCTATCAATAAGAAAATTATAACAAAAGAATATGACTGCAACTCTCCATTCTAGAGACATTTAAACATGAACCGGATCTCTTCAACAAAATATTCAAAGTATTGATATGAACAAGACAATAAAATAAGTTTGAGATCTACTCAACACATGACTGGTGCACGAGAAAAGTTCATTCCCAATGAAAGAATACTATCAAATTCATAGATATAAAGAGTTATCAATAAGAACACTGGTGAAAGTTCCTTACAGAAAACGTAGTCTCTGAAGCCTTCTCAATGAATCGGGGATTGAACCACTTAGGTTGTTCAGATAAAGATCCAAACTCACCAAATTTGTCAAGTTTCCAAGCTCAGGTGGAATTCTTCCACTGATATTGTTACTGTAAAGCTCCCTAAGAACATAAAAAAGAGTGAGGGCATTAAAAAAATTGATGGAGAAAAAGCAGGTCGCAATTAGTTGATTGTCTATTTCTACATGAGAAGTTTACTCTTGAGAGCAATTCATGAAAGACAAAACTTCGACTACACTAGAATGTACACTAATGACTAATGGACTGCATACTCCAGCTTATATGTTCGTCGAGTAAGCATAATTCCAGTATCGACTTAAGGGTGGATTTCCATCTTGTACCTAAATTATAAGACATCCAAAAGATAGTCTTGTTTTTAAACAGGCACATCCTTGGTCATGCATTGATTGTCCATAGTGGTGTAGTCTTATCATCTGGACAGGAAGGATTGAAGAACAGCAACCCATAATTACTTCGACAGGATTATGATCACATATATGTATGACAAAACATTGACATGTTGCAGAAATTAGCTCCTTTTGGTTCAGCCGTTCAACACGTCATTATCCATGTCATTACAACTCTTTTCTTAGTCCTAATTTTATTCAACACGGGCCACCCAGATAAGATGCAAAAAGATGAAGTACTGATCTGTATATCAACCAACTGTAGCTACATGTACAGACCAAATGGCAACTCCAATACCATCCATGTCTACAGATTAATTAGGGCACAGGCATAGGCAAGGTATTAATGTATCTTTGTGTCTGTTAAGCTATGATTTTGATGTCTAAATATAGTTGGAATATGGACAACTCCACAATACATCCACACTAGAGATTTAGTGAGGTGCTCCACTGTCATTAAACTTTCAATGGAAGAACGAGTCTCACTTTATAATAGAGGTCTATCTAAAATGACACAAAAGTCTCAAGAAAGAACTTAAGATGTGGAAGCATGTTAATAGCATCTCTAGCTGCTCACTGAACTAGGTATGCTTGCTTGCTTCCAAAAATACTTGACCCGCTAAATTCAATGAGCTAGAATATATATGTTTATAACTATCGATATTACATGACATGCCAACCACCTAGGAATATGTAAGAAGATAAACCACGACACCCACAATTTAAGTACACGAGAGAGAGAACAAACTATCTATCCTTACTTGTTTACATATGCATACATATAATTTCTTTCTTTTTTTTCCAGGAGGATATTAATACTCGATTGTGACACAGTATCACAATAACCATGATCCCTTTTCACTTCGCGCGAAAAGTAAAGATGAATCATGAAATAAATAAAGGCCGGAATCTTAATCCGCATAAGCATCACTTACAAATACTGCAAGTTTTCGAGCTGACCAAGCTGCGGAGCCAATGTCCCAGACAAATTCGCATTCCCAAGATCACTGCAAACAACGTAAGACCAAACTATTAGATCATTCACGAACGCTTAACCCGTATCTCCCTTTCACTAAACAGCAAAGCTAGCTTACACTCGCGTAACACTATTGTCGCTATTGCACGTCACGTGAAACCAAGTGCAGGGATTCACAAGTGTCGGATCCCAACTCTGAAGAACATTATTCGGATCAGCTAAATTGCTCCGTTGCGCATTCAATGCATCGCCTACACATTTCAATAACCAGTTCCTCAACAGAAACTCTCAAAACTAAACAAAAGCAGTAGCGCTCAACAACAACAACATCCAATAATTGCTGCCCTAATAATTGCCATCATAATTTGCCATAAAAAGCAAAATACACAGGAAAAGTCCTTAAGGAACACAAATTGAGCAGAATTCCGAAATTGACAAAAGCGCAATCAAAAAAGAACGAAGTCAACGTGTAGTAAAACATGTAGAAAAACAGAAATCCCTAAAAATGGAATGATTATAAACAAAATAACGCAAGAGTATAGGTACCTTCTGCGTTAGGAGAAATGAGGCAAAACCTGGAGAAGAGGAGTAAGGAGCAGAAGAAAAGACGGTAGGAGATGGATGGAATTGAACACCGATCCATCATCTTCTTCTTCGCTTCTACTAGTTAATTGTTGTGTTTGTGGAGATGAAAATCGGTGAGTTGACCAATCATTACTAAGTAGTAACTTAACTACTACGACTGGAGCTGAAAATCGATGAGATTGGAAGTGGAGGTAAGATGAAATGGGAAAGGGTTTTGGTTTGGTTTGGTATGCAGAATATTTGACCAGGAAGAAGAAGAAGAAGAATATGATTATGTGAATAATTAAGAGATATGAATAATAATGATAGATAGATTAAGGAGAAGTAACTAATGATTTGTGAATTTGTTTAATGGTGGGATTTAATGGATGAAGGTGTGAGTGGAGATTGGTTTGAGAGCAGCTGTAATGTAATTAGAAGAGTAAAAGGGAGAGTATTATTCTGAAATGGCCGGTTCAGGTCGTTGTAGAGAGAGAGAGAGAGAGAGTGTTAATGGAGAAGGAGAATGGAATTGAATGGAACAAGATTGATTCAATATAATTCATGCGGGCCTGCTCTGGTCAAACTTGCCCCGATCCTTCTTTTATTAATTTCTTTTATTCCAATCTCCAACTAAAAATTATTTCAGTTCAGTTCAATTTAATCTAGTTTAATTTAATTATAATTTATATATTATTTCAATTAAATTCAATTTAATTTTGTACATTTCAAAGAGAACACCACTTAATTACTATATCATCCTATTCTCCTAATTATTGCTTCCCCTTAATTATATGGTGATTGAAAAGTAATATGAGAGTGCATTAAGCAACCACATACAAGTCAAATGATGTGAAAACTTAAGTTATGTTATCTGGAATGTAAAATTTTTATTTTCAACTGAAATTTATTGAATTGAACCGAATTAAGGTAAAAATTATAACTAAGCAAATTGAATTGAACTAAATGAGTCTTTAATTAAAGAGAACAAAGGCTTACCAAATTGAACGGAACTAAATTGGAGATAAATGAAGTGGAGTGAAGTGTAATATAAATTATAACTAAAAAAATTGAATCTAATTAAACTAAATTGAATGAGGTAAATATAATATAATTTTAGTTTATTAAAAATCTTATTAAAATTAGCAAACTTTTGAACTATATAATTAAATTGGGTGCTGGAAAATAATCAAACATTCACGCAAACTTAATCATGTGATGTCTCATGTTTCAGCTTACAAATTATGCAAACTCTTTTATGTGAGGTTGCTAATTAGTGATTATGAACTACAGTTTTTCTCGATCATTATTGATAATTAGTACTAACGAAAGTTGAAATTTCAATTTTATAGAAGTGATGGTAAACGGGGAAGTCAAGGTCCACAAATATGGCTGTTGAAAACAAGGGTTATGTGGGGGAAAAGGTGTTGGATGCCACGGCGGAAAGACGGTGGTAATCATCAATTTTTTCTTGTATATATTCCATAACATTTCACTTTTTAATTATCCTAGTTAATAATTAAAACTGCAAATTTAAAATGAATTTTATCAATTTAAATCGTATACCAATCAGCACCACAAATATTATTTTGAAAGTCATAAATATAAAAATTTAGCTCGATCTAAATTCTAATCTATTCACAAATCACAATCCGTAAATCTTAGTTTTACGTTGCGAGTAAGCACACGATCAAGTGGCGAGTATCGTGTGATCGGGTGGTGGAGCTAGCAAACCAGGTGCACGGGGTAAGACAGTGGATGGGGCATTGGATGATGGACTGAAAATAAAATATAGCAACTAGATGTTAATTTGTCTACCAATAAGCAAGCCCATAACATCATTATCCACGTGCGCCATTTGTCTGGACAGACGACCAACTATCCCAATTTCTGGATTTATTGCTTCCATAACTTTCTTCTCTCAACATTATGCCAATGTGCACAAGAGTTCATATGAACCAACCTGGAGACAGGAACTTCTGTGGGGAGTTAAACAGACTCGCACACGACCTACTATCATATCATATAGGAAAATCTACACTGTATCGATTGAGTTGATAAATAATACTATGATATTCTTATATTTAAATATCATTTCACCTTTAATTAATATCTTACTAGATAAATATTTCAGAATGATATTTACTATAATTAACTTTCAAAAGTTCTTTTCACTAAACACAAACTTTAATATATGAATAGTAATTCGATTTTAATTGGGTGGAATACTGATTTGATAAAATTGTTCAGTTGACAAATATAATTTATTGTATAACTCAACTTTAATAGATGTTAAGTTGTTTTTCAAGCATAGTTTATAGTCAAATCATGTGCACTTAATTTCTATGCATCCCTATTATTTCCAAATCAAATAATAATAATCTAATATAATGATGGTGGCATTGACCAGCCACAATATTGACTTGACCTATAAAATATAATTGATGGTCAATGATAATATTAAGGCACAGTAAATTAACATCATAGTAATTTTTCTTTTATTAAATTATAATATCTCATGAATAATTAAAATTTATTATCAATTATTATAGTTTCTTCATTTGTTGCATAAATGTGCTGCCAAATTAAAGGAACTGCCCTGTTCACTGTCAAATCTCAACCCAACATTAACTAAAAAAAGGTAGATTTTTCATATGCAAGTAATTAGCCATAAATGGTGACAGACATTTTCAGTCCAGGCAATTCTAAAAATGGAACCATTATAAATGGAGAGTTATATAACTAAAAGGTAATAATAGTAGTAGAAAAACATAGGGCCTCCAATTAACTTTCTAACAGACATGATGATAATGGAGTTGAAGAAAACTTGAATCTTTTGGCATTATTGTTCTGTGCTGCAACATTTCTTCTCCAAATTGCTTCTGCCAGAACACACCACCATAACTTTGTGGTAAAGTACATCTTTCTTCAATTACCAAACAGTTGCCCCACAATTTGTTGTCTTGTTTTGACTAATAAATGTGAAAATGAAAGAAAGACTCTTATGGTTCATATATATGTTGCAGGTCAAGTCAAGTTCATATACTAGATTGTGCACTTCAAAGGAGATTTTGACAGTAAATGGCAAATTTCCAGGCCCAATTTAAAGCCCAATAGAGGTGATCAATTGGTCATCAACTTCTACAACAAGGCCCACTATAACATCACCCTTCATTGGTATGTCATGTTTTTTTCTTTAAATCTAGGTTTTTCGCGCTTTATTCCAAAATCGCAATCAATCAATGACCCTTGATTTTTTTCTATGTGTCGCGAGTAAGTAGGCAGGTATCAAATTCCGTTTTCGTGATGTAACCGGATTTAAAATTGGTTGGAAGAAAGCCATTTGTGTCATAGGATGAACATTGCAATTTCCTAGCAAGATTTTACAAAATTGAATCTTTTTTGTGCTTTGAAAATTTCCAAGGCATGGAGTACGCCAGATAAGAAACCCATGGTCAGATGGTGCTGAGTATATCAACCAGTGTCCAATTAGGCCAGGCAAGAATTTCACTTACAAGATCCAATTGACAGAAGAAGAAGAAGGCACTATCTGGTTGCATGCTCATAGTGGTTGGGCTAGAGCAACAGTTACATGGCATGTTCATTGTTTATCAATGCCAGGGAAAAGCTATCCTTTCCCATGCCTTACCAGGAAGTTCCCATTGTTCTTGGTCCGTAGTCGACTCTGTTTAGTGCTAGTTTATTAGTTTGATTGACTTCTTGTCGAAATGAGAATGTTATGTGACGGTCTAACCGGTGAGGAGCAATTATTCGTATGACATATGCAGGGGAGTGGTGGAAGAAAAATTGTGATGGACATACCAGGAAATGCAAACAAGACTGGTGGAGAACCAATACTATCTGATGCTTATACTATCAATGGACAACCAGGGGATCTTTATCCATGCTCTAAACAAGGTACATTCCTAGTAAGTGCTCGTTTTTGGTGATTTTAGTGTGTTTTTAACATGTCGTCTGACAATTGGTGGATGTTCCCCATATCAGATACGTTCAGGACGAAGGTGGATGGGAAAACATATCTCCTACGAATAGTTAGTGCTGTCATGGACGAAGAACTCTTCTTATCCGTCACAAAACACGAGCTGACATTAGTAGGAACGGATGGATTCTACACAAAACCATTCGTAATGGATTACATTATGATCTCTCCAGGCCAATCGATGGATATTTTATTAAAAGCAAATCATGCACCAAGGACTCACTACATCGCTGCTAGAGCATACGCAAGTGCATTTGGTGCCGGTTTTGACAACACAACAACAACTGCGATTTTACAGTATCAAACTCCACATGACCTTCCCTCACAGCCTCATCTTCCCTCACTTCCTCCTTACAATGCGACAAGGATAACGACCGAGTTTACTAGAAGATATAGAAGTCTAGCAAGTAAAGACCATCAGATCAATGTCCCACACAAAGTGGATACTCATTTGCTCTTTACCATGTCAGTCAACTTGCAGAACTGCACGGATAATACCTGCACCGGACCTTTTGGGAAAAGGTTTTCGGCTAGTCTGAACAACATTAGTTTCGTCTACCCAAATGTCGATATTCTTCATGCGTACTACAATCATTTACATGGCGTATTCCATGAAAACTTTCCAAAGAATCCACCTAGGACATTCGATTACACAGGCAAGAACATGACAGGAAATCTGTTGCCTTCAGACTTCGGAACGAAGGCATTGGTTTTGGAGTACAATGCTAGTGTTGAGTTGGTGTTGTAGGGGACTAATGTATTAGCTAGTGACAATCATCCAATCCACTTACATGGATACGGATTCTATGTTGTTGGATGGGGATTTGGGAAATTTGATCCTAAACAATCTCCTTTGGTGTATAATCTTGTTGACCCTCCTCAAGAGACCACTGTTGCTGTTCCTAATAATGGTTGGGTTGCTGTCAGATTCAGAGCAGACAATCCAGGTCAGTTTGTTTCTCATATTCTTTGATCTTGCTCATGTTATGATGATGTTCTGATGCGCTTACTATTATGGGATGGACACGTTTTTTTTTTCTTTCTAGTAGACCGTCTCCAATGAGTAGCGTTAAAATTATGCATCGTAAATTCTATGCTCTTTGGCCTATTTAGTACCTGTAGATTTGATCATGTTAAGGTAAATTTATTTATGTTGTTATGTGTATGTACAGGGGTTTGGTTGTTGCATTGTCATTTGCAGAGGCATCAAAGTTGGGGTATGAGCACAGTGCTACTGGTAAAAGATGGAGAATCTGCTCAAAGTAAAATACTTCCTCCACCACGTGATGTGCCCTCATGCTGAGACGGAACTATTACGCCATCAGGTTTATGAAAAAGTCATAGATTCGGTATAAGTAATAATTTTCCGTCCGGACTAAACATTATTCTATAGTTTAGAATTGCTTGTGGCTAGTCCAAATGATTCATTTCAGGCACTACTTGAGCAAAATTGAGAAATGAATACATCCAGCAGATATGAAGGAGATGATTGATATAGCATTTAAATCGCTCCATTTGATTCGATGACATTAATTTAGCCTAAAATATACTTTAAATACCCCATTTCAATTCAATTCCAAACACAATTTCACCAAATTTACATCCAAATGGTCATTTGAGTACCATGCCAATCAGCCCCTAAGACATGTAATGGACTGGCCTGTTAAAATGTCACGGGCCCATTTAAAATCAAATCGACACCCATTTAAAATCAAATTGACATTTCGCTTATCTCTTCTCTTCGAATTTGGGTAGATAAACAATACGAAAGCCGACGTATATTGTGAACTTACTCGAATTACAAAAAGAAAAGAAAAGAAAAGGAAGGGCTGGAATGCAAAAACAAGAACACTTAAAAAGCAATGGGCATTTTATCCTTCCTACATTCTTCGCATTGTATACTTCATTGTTGTGCGAGACACGATCACTAAAAGAGACCGATATATATTTTATACGAAGTTATTTGTGACGGAGTAAGTGTCATTCTGGTTATACCCTAAAAATTGCACATTTACACACATGTACTAAGTGAAGTGACATGATCACATGGCTGGATGCCTGAATTGTAAGTTAAAATAATTTGAGCCAAGCCACCAGCATCATCATCATTGTTTTCTGGTCCAGCCCATTGAGCTTCAATATAGGTATTATATTTAGACAGCTTTAATCCTTTCACTCGCACTTCAAGCCACTTATTTCCCAAAAAGGCAACCGATGCTCAATTCTACTTTATTTGCCTTTCTAATTTTACATGCCAACCCCCTGATATAGAATTTGAATTGGATATTTAGATGTATTTTGGTGAAATTATATTTGGATTGAAATTAAAATGGGGATATTTGAAGTGTATTTTAGACAAAATCACTGTTTATCAAGCCAAATGGACCGATTTTAATTCCATGCCAAACGGCCCCTTAATTAAGTTATTTTTTCTCTAATCTACAAAGACAAAATACAAATCTGTGCTTTTCTAATTTGGATTTCTCCCCAGATCATTATATTGGCTACTGAAATGTAATAGTACCAAACGATTTAAAAATATAAAGGTCTGATTGACATGACATTTGAATGGAATTTTAGTGAAATTGTGTTCGGAATGAAATTAAAATGAAAATATTTAAAATGTATTTTAAGCTAAATTACTGTTCATCGAATCAAATAGAAATATTTAAATGCCTGAACAATCCACGTTCACATAAATATTTTTTCATGTGACTTTATACCCTTGTCATGTCTTGAATATATCTAAAGAATTACTTGGCTTGGATGATGCATAAATTTTGGACATTATGATGTGACAACCCTTAAAATATTATATTAATGAACTACACCGTGTGATAAATATTTGTAATTTCAGCTTGTATATACAAAAGTACACAATAAAAATGACTTTGCACTTGTGGGATCAGCACATGCATTCATTTGCTTCCAAAAGCGTCTCGGATGTATATATATTCTCCAATTCTTTTGACACTTAGCATATACAGGTAAAGTGTCACTTTATAAATCATTGAAACCATCAATATATCCAAAACGTCCAGATGTCGAAGGTCTGATTAGTATAGAATTTAAATAGGCAAAAATCAATTTAAATTACCAATTTTATATACAAAACGAATAATTTAAATTGACTTTTACCAATTCAAATTGCATCTTTTAAAATATAGTCAGTATACATTTATTTGTGCATCTCCTTTCAAAAGTTTAATCAAACGGACTCGATGAATCGACACTCAACTAAACAACGACTTTAAGAGTGTAATCCACGTGCCAGACTATCTAAGCGCCATCTATAAAAGTTGTATTGTAAAGTTTGATTTATAATACCAATCAAACCTATCCATGCATGCACATTGTTATGCAAAATATATTATGGATATATATACACTGAACATTTCCGACTAATATAATCTCAACAAAAAAGGAATCCAGACAGATGCTACCAGGCATTGTCCCATTTCTTTTGGAGGGATCTTTTCATGATAACTTAGACTATTTCAATACAATTTGAAATTGAAATTTATATAATTATATTTAATTTTATTATCACTTAATTAGAGTACAAAATATTATTTAGACATATCGAAATCATGAAAAGATTATTTGACCTGAAATTTGGCCGAGACCCCACCACATCTGACAGAGAGATGATTATTCTAAAAAGGACAATTAGACTGAAAGTCGATTGTTCAGTCCAATATCTAACAAAGTTATCATCGATCATGATGAGCTCTTGCAATATCAACCGACAACATATAAATTTTGGAATTCATGGGATTCTTCCCCCACATATATATTATACTCTAAATAGTTCGCAAATCAACGATAATGAGACATATATTAACTTAAATACGTAACTCTAGATGTGCATGGTAAAATGCTTTAAATGTTAAGTCTCTCCTCGCTATCCACAAGTTATTGATAAGTTGGGTATAGGTCTTCCATTTCGTATATATACATATGTTGCGCAAGATATAAGTAGGTGAGTTTATGCTTGGATGATCTATACATACCCCAAACGCTGTCTAAAAAATTATCATATAGTGCAACCCCTTCATACTACGCAACAAGATCAAGTAGCTTTTGTAAGACAAAGCATCTTTGACGAATGAGTCAATATCAAATCCTTGACAATATAAATATATTAATCATACAATATTTAAAATTGAATATGTGAACTATATTTACTCTTATATTTATCCGGAACATCTCTCATAATAGTTTATTCGTTGAAAACGATTATCCAAATTCCCAAATCCATCACATAGGCAGCGCCCGGACCATCACGTAACAACTGGGTCCAAGATGTGGACGGCAGCCGAGTCCATTCCGCCATTTACCAATCACTAAACGGCTCGTCGTATTCAAAATTCCAATCGCAAGTTGGTTAACCTGATAACATCAAACTTAATCATCCATTACTGCTTTAATCGATTTCATTATATGATGGTCTTTAATTAATGTCTTAATCTTGTCCTAATCTTATTGCACATTCAAAAGATCTGTCGGTCTCAGTTGGATTAACACGCATTGCGTATTAGTACTCATCAATTCATCATGTGCTTTTCATTCTAAACTATGATCATGATTCATTGGAATATATGGTGGTTGGGACTTTGGTATTATGATCACTCACAAGTACTTTATTTTGTTAAAATGAATTAAAATATTTATTGGTCGACTATAGTTATAAAGTATGAAAAATGATCTATGAATACAAACGTCAAAGACATTACAGATTGAAACACGACATGCCTACACCTTTACATACATCATTCACTAACAATAGCTTCACTTTCATATACAACAATACTAAAGAAAATTAATGTAACTTGTGTATTCGTTTCAACATGTTTACTGATTGGAGTTTTTAATCGACGGAGTTAGGGTAGGATACCGCGAGGAGCTTAAATCCAAAAACAGAACGAAAATGTGAAATTTAGTATATTCTTATCTCACACTAAAAGTCAGTGAGCAGGTGTGGAATAGTACATCAAATTGGAGCATATGGACAGAATGTACTAACAATGCAAGTACTTGGTGCACAGTGCACCGCAAAGGATTTAGCGCATTACTAGATATTGGTGTTTGTTTGTTTAATGATCACTTCCACTCCCGTGACTTTTTGCGTGTGAATATTATGTCAGATCACTTGCAACTCGATCACGATATGTTACGATCGAGCTAGAACAAGTTGTGTAACTCAGATCATATAAACTAATAGCTAAACTGCACCTGCGATTTATGGATTGATGCAGTTGGGAAGCAGTCAGTAGACTCAGTACCATCACAATCACATGTTGGTTGTTGTACTCTCGATGTTGCAGGGTTGGGTTGTAAAGCTGACCCGTAATCAAAATGTACGCATAGGGTTCGATTGAGCATGGAGATATAGTATGGCTTCGAACCCTGCACACGTGTTTTGCTTAAAGAGTGACATATATACATTTTAATTAGTCATTTGAGAGGAGAGGCCGATTGTCACATGTGTAATTATAGCATTTTTATTAACAAATTGAAGATTTTATTGATTATCTAATGTCGTTGAGATTTATTATATGTATGTATATGATCGGATTTAAATTTACCTCGAGATATGAAATACTTGGTGTTTGGATGGGGATTTGAATACCCCCTATTTGGCTCGATGAACAGTGATTTGACATAAATTACACTTAAAACACCCCACTCAAATGTCCACCAAAACACAATTTTCACCAAAATCTATCCAAATGCTTACTCAAATGTACATCCAAACAGTCACTTGTAATTTCTTACAACATTACCGGCAGCAGCCTGAGTCGCCCGTGCAAAGAGTGGGTCCAAAATCTAAAATCCAGCTGGTAAAAAGATGGAAAATGAAGGAAGGCAGCCAAAAGTCACCGAACCATGGACGAAACGAAACCCACTTGCCATTAGCGGCCAATCACGGGCTGTCTGTCCGTATCTATCTTCTCAAATCTTACCTTCCCATTCATCTCGTAATAATCCTAGATTAATTACCTTATCTTAAACTCATTACAGACAGATGTTAACTTTTTTCCAGATTCTATAGATACTGATCATCAAATAAATTTGATAAATTGATTACAAATATAGATTATAATGCACCAAAACATAAATCGGATATAGTTTATGGGCATCGAGAATACAAACGCGTATATTTTATAAAATGAGTGAAATAATGTTATTTATTCGTAGATATGTATTGCCTTCGACAATAGTATTTTTAAGAGAAGATGTCCTTTAAGATGAACCAATACCAAAGTCTACAATATTGCAATGAATTTTCACATTTACAAAACTTATTTGACTTTTATCTTTTATTTTAGATTTATCTCTCCAATTCCTTTAATCATAGCATTGAAGTAAAGTAAATTATAACCATGTCTTCGACAATAATTATTTACTGTTCCAAGAAAATTACAATATTGACTTTTGCAAGATAATTGTTGCAAAAAGTTGGATTTACAACCACTTTATGTTGAATTTTTAATTAAGTTGACCATGAATTCCCATGATGCTCCTATTAATTACTATTTTCTCTTTTTCAAATGACTCATTAGTGAAAATTTATTAAAAAAGACTAAACTAGAGTACAATTTAAGGCAGCAATTCATACATTTTTCATACCAACAAAATGTTTGACATACCATTGGCATTTCTATTTATATTTCCTCACTTATTATTCAGCTAACTATATACTAATATAATATCACACTTGTTAAGTTATTTATTTTATCCGTATATATAAACAAAATCAATAAAGAAATAGAAGTATATAAATACTCCATATGCACACAGCCCTCTAAAGTCTAATTCACATACTCAAGAACATGGAGTGGATATATTTTTAAAATTCTTTGTATATTCAGGAACGGACACAGAAATATATATCAGGGGTAGCGAAATTTTTACTATAAATTTAAAAATTCAATATTAATGACTAATGAAAATTACATTTTCAAAACTCACATAGTAAAGAACAATGTTTAGACTATAATTTTTAAAATTATGTGCTCATAAACGGGTGGAATTAGATATAATATATCTTTGTTTAGATTGAATAATTTTTTTTAAATATATTAAGTAAATGAATTTACCATTTAATAGAAAAAATAAAGAAACAAAGAGAGTTAAATGAAATAAAATTAAGTATTTATAAAATATAATAATATTAAAAAAGAGATAAATAATAAAAAATATTACTGAATCATAAACAAACAATGAAAAATGTCAAGTAAATGGTAGAAAATAATATAAACAAAATTGTTGAAAAATCTAGCACTATTAAGAATCGAACTTGTGATTAATTGATAAGGAAAGGCTTTATGAAACATAGGTGCACCAGCTGAGTTATACCAATTTTTTTCATAATTCATTCTTACTAAATATATCACTATTCATTAAATTTTTAAAAGGGGTATAATAGAAATTTCATATTTAAAATTGAGGGACCGCGATATATGTAGGTTCGTGCCTGTGTATATTTTATCGTTTAAACATAGTACGTTTATTATCGATATTCGTTTATCATCACCCGAAAGCAAGATGGAGATGTATCTTTTCAAACACTTTTAAGTAACCTAGTACCTATGGGCTTTGGTGTTCGAAATGCACATAGTCAAGCAGCCTGCAGTGCACTTAGTTTCCCCTAATAGCACTATTAGGCTATTAGCTAGCATTAGATAAGTATAACAATCACCAGTCACTATTACATTTTTCTCCATAATAAGTTGAGTTTTTGTTCAATTCTACTACACACATATGACATACCCCAAATTTGTTCCTTCATTTCACCATCACCAATTCACCATACACCAAGACAAAAGAATTTTCATTTTCAGAAAATGAATCATTTCTTGTTCCATTACCATTTTTACCATCGATTAGTGTAATTTATATATGAGTGGAAAAGCTCAAACAAAACTCCATGCCATCTCTACCTACTTGTCTACTTATAAGTTACAAAGCACTCATCATAGGAATCAGTAAACAAGAATATCTCTCACGGACTTGGTATAGTTGTCCCAAAATCTTCATTTTCTACTTTTACTTTTGCTTTTGCTTTTCAATACAGATTCTCTATATGACCACCTCAGGTTAGGTTATATTCGTGAAAATTAGTTGGAAATTTCGCTGATAGCTATAAACTTTTTTAGTTATTGATTATTGATCGGGTATTTTTTTTTGACAATCTAACTTGATTAATTTGATTATCAAATCAGCTGAAAAGCTAGCTAATTTAAAAAGTTATTCATTTTATGTAACGAGATTTTTATTAGCAAAAGTTTATGAAATTGAAAATTTAGTGATTAGCCTGGACTAAAATTTTAAATCACTTTTTAAAAATCTGAAGGAAAGAGTGTGTAGGCATTGAGTGGACCATAGCTATTTATCTTACAATTATCCATCACGGGTTGCTAAGAAACAACATGTTTTCTTTTCTTTTCCTCTCCTTAAATTTCATTACCTTAAAAAATTTGATACGATTTGGTTTATACCTTAAACTCTTTTCCTCTCCTTAAATTTCATCACCTTAAATGAGCTACTCTAAAATATGTCCTATTACACCATATTTAATTAAAATAAAATTGGTTTATAAAGTTGTACATATTAATGACACAGTCAAATTTAAATAATCATTGAATGCGAACATTTATAATAAAGTTATAATAAGATAAAAAGAAGTAAACTATGAATTATCATATCAGCTCGTCTTTTAAAATATACGGTAATAATATTCACATAATCTCCAAACCCTTTAGAAACTCTATAAAAAACCCACCACTCAAGTTTCCTCACCCTCACAATTTTTCCATCACTCTATTTAGTAGGCAGGCAGGTCATAGCAAAAACATGGCCCCTGCTAAAAAAAATCACTCTGTTTTCCTCTGTTTCTTCACCATCACATTACTCCACTCCCTCCTTCCAAGCCCCATTTCCGCTCAATCCAAGGCCAATTTCGCCTGCGATGTAACCGCCAATCCAGCATTGAGGAACTTCACCTTCTGCGACGCCTCAAGCGACGTGGAAAGCAGAGTCGCTGACCTCGTTTCTAGGCTAACATTGCAGGAGAAAATCGGGTGGACTGTGAACGGAGCAAAAGGGATTGCTCGGCTCGGCATCCCGAACTACGAGTGGTGGTCCGAGGCGTTACATGGTGTGTCATTTGTGGGACCAGGGACCAAGTTTACGAACATAGTCCCTGGTGCAACCAGCTTTCCGCAGGTCATTCTCACTGCTGCAACGTTCAATGAAGCTCTTTTTGAGCAGATTGGCAAGGTAAAATACATATATCATTATTACTATGATGATGAATGATGATGATTGTTCTGTTTTTCGATAGTTGTTTGTTGAATTTATGAATTTCTCATCTGTCTTTCCCTCTTAATTTTCTCTAGCATTTACTTCCTCACTCACGAACAACTGTCACATATTACATTTATAGCTTTTAAATCTGTCGCACTACAAAAATATGTCACGTTACGAACCTTATTTTTTAACTGGTCAAAATCAAATGTGACATTTATTGTGGTACGGATCGAGTATGGAGTTCATCCCGTACCATACACTTTATTGAGTCGATTTGACTTCAAGCATTTAGTACTACTGAACTTAATTTCTGTTTCTACTTATGCACTTCTGCAACTTTCCTTAGCATTATGAGTTTGGGTTTAATTCAAAACTAGTAGATTTCAATTGTTGGTTGAGAATACTGGTAATGGTATTGAATTTGAGCCTCCCAGCAAGTTGCAAAGGCTCATCTAACAGTAATCGACATTACACCTCAATTAATGCAGTCTGGAACTAAATGCAATGTTTCTACTAACGTTCAGTGCAACATATAAATCACATGTACAACCTTCGCGTACATAGTATTTCTAAAGTAGCGAATGATACAATTTGGAAAATATCAAACGTAATTTCTTATGGACTAGTCACGTCGCACAAGTTTTAATCAAGAGAGTTTTTAACGTTACATTATGGTATTTAGTGTTTGAAAGCTAGCTAATGTAGAAATGCTGGCATAATCTTTTGGACGGTGTCGTGTTTTTATGCTGATTTTATGTTATGAACTAAAGAATCAACGCTGTAATAAAGTGGTTGATTTTATGAATTATGGGCTAAATAATGGGTGATTGCTTTAGCAAAGTAGGTGGACTTGTTTATCATCAAGTAGCCCTTTGCTCTTTTACTTTAGGTCCTTTATATAGTTTAGTTAGAGGATAGAACTGCCATGAAAATGATGTCAATCTATTTTGGAGACTAGTTACTTCAATAGTCTATTGGAAGATATCATTCCTTATGTTTGCCTTTGCTACTCCTCCACTCGAGTCGAGTAATAAGTTTCTTCTCCTCCGCTTATTGATATATTGTATGTTCAGGCGTATAGGACCTCAAATTGCACCGTAAGGGGGAAGAATTGCTAATAGCTATTCAGTTTGAGTTAATGGAATATTGACTAAAACTAAAGGACTAAAATCACAATCATAGTTAGCCTGAAGAAAGTTTTTGGACTTTTTACATGATTCCAGCTTGCTAAGTGCTAACTACTTCCCTTTATGTGATTACAGAATTGAATATGGTGACACATTGTCATTTATTTTTATCAAAAAATGTGACATTTCACCTACTTTTCAAAACATTTGCTGGATTCTACTGTTAATCATGAAATGAAGAGTGTGATTATGAAGTAACTTTTGTAAGAAATAATGTTGGCAGGTAGTTTCGACTGAGGCGAGGGCAATGTACAATGTCGGATTGGCAGGACTAACGTTTTGGTCGCCTAATGTGAATATATTTCGCGACCCTAGATGGGGGAGAGGCCAAGAGACTCCAGGAGAAGACCCTTTGTTGTCTAGCAAGTATGGTGCAGCATATGTAAGAGGTCTGCAACAAAGAGATGATAGTGATAAAGACAAACTCAAAGTTGCGGCGTGCTGTAAACATTACACTGCCTATGATGTGGATAATTGGAAAGGATTTGTGCGATACAACTTCAATGCAGTGGTACTATATACTTCTTGATGACCATAGAAATTTCATTTTGCTGTTTGTTGGATTTCATAATGAGTGAATGTCCGTTCTCATTGTATGAAATAGGTAAATCAACAAGATCTAGATGATACGTACCAGCCCCCGTTTAAGAGTTGTGTTCTTGATGGAAATGTGGCCAGTGTAATGTGCTCGTATAACCAAGTTAATGGCAAACCAACATGCGGTGATCCTGACCTGTTAGCTGGTGTTATTCGTGGAGAATGGAAATTGAATGGGTAATTTTTTCTTGTACTTACTGGACTGTCTTCAATTCGCGTTCTTTTAGTTCGAGATTAGCTTACAGAAAGGAAAAGAATAATGTTCCGTTTCTTGTGATTCTATAGGTACATTGTTTCAGATTGTGATTCATTAAACGAGATGTTCAATGCACAACACTATACGAAAACTCCTGAAGAAACTGCTGCACTGGCTGTGAATTCAGGTCTGTTATGGTCAAATTCTGAGTATTGGCCTTAAATTAATGTGGATGACTCTAAATTCTTGTTTTGATGCAGGTTTGGACCTTAACTGTGGAAGTTTTCTGGCTGACCATGCACCAGCTGCAGTAAGCAAAGGACTACTAAAAGAAACTGAGATCGACAGAGCTGTCAAATACAATTTCGCTACCATGATGCGATTGGGGTTCTTTGATGGCGATCCAAGCAAACAGCTCTATGGAGATCTTGGCCCCAAAGATGTGTGCACAGCAGACAATCAGGAACTGGCCCGTAAAGTGGCCCGAGAAGGGATTGTCTTGCTAAAGAACAGTGAAGGGTCATTGCCCTTATCACCAACCGGCATCAAGTCATTGGCTGTCATTGGCCCTAATGCTAATGTCACACACACCATGCTTGGAAACTACGAAGGTACAAACTCTTGACTCCCAAAACCAGCTTGATTAAGTACGTTTAAGGCAATCTACATTTGTTTCTAATGATGTAATTTGCAGGCACTCCGTGTAAATATACAAGTCCGTTGCAAGGCCTAACAGCCTCAGTTGCTACGGTCTACCAGCCTGGTTGCTCGGATGTGTCATGTCGCACAGCTCAAGTTGATGCTGCCAAGAAAGTAGCAGCAGCAGCTGATGCTGTTGTGTTGATTATGGGCTCCGATCAATCAATTGAGAGGGAGAGTCTTGACAGAGTGGACATCCATCTACCAGGACAACAAGGACTTCTGGTAACCGAGGTTGCTAAGGTATCAAAGGGACCTGTGATTCTTGTCATAATGTCAGGAGGAGGCATGGACGTGCAGTTTGCGAAAGATGATCCGAAAATCACCAGCATCTTGTGGGTTGGATTTCCTGGAGAAGCCGGTGGAGCTGCCATTGCCGATGTCATACTTGGGGCTTACAATCCAAGTAAGTCTCCTGATCGATTCTTGTTTATGTAACATTATTTAGGTGAAGACTGTCTCAAGATTAATTATCCTGTTGCAGGTGGAAGACTACCGATGACTTGGTATCCACAAGAATATGCGGATAAGGTCAACATGACAGACATGAACATGAGACCAAACCCTTCGACAGGGTACCCTGGCAGATCATATCGGTTCTATAAGGGACCGGTGGTCTTTGCATTTGGCGATGGCCTGAGCTACACCACATTCAACCATCACTTAGTGAACGCTCCAAAGCTCGTGTATGTACCATTGGAAGAAGGCCATGTGTGTCGTACGTCAATGTGCAAGTCTGTCGCTACCATGGAAAGCACGTGCAAGAATTTAGCCTTCGATGTCCACTTACGAGTGAAAAACGCTGGGAATATGAGCGGAAGTCACACCGTTTTCTTGTTTACAAGTCCTCCACAAGTGCACAACGCGCCTCAGAAGCACCTGCTAGGATTCCAGAAGGTGCATTTGGAACCACATGCAGAAGGGTCGGTGAGCTTCAATGTGGATGTTTGCAAGCATTTGAGCGTCGTGGATGAAAATGGCGAACGGAAGCTCGGGTTGGGGAAGCATGTTCTTCATGTAGGGAACTTGAAACATTCCTTGAATGTTCGGTTTTGAACAAATCCTGAAGGATGAACTAATTTTTACTTATTCCTGAAAAGAAAAGGAAAAGGAAAAGATAAGGAAATTAATTATGGGAAAGGAATTAATTGCAAGATTTGCATAGATGAAGAAATAGATGGCAAGATAATTGTAACAACCTTCTTCTTGCTGAATTTCTTTGAATTCAAAGCTGTGCAATCAAGTTCTGAAAGGAAAAATGAAATATAATTTGCTGTTTACTCTAGCAAATTCGTTTTCTGCTGTCATATCATCTAATCATCTATATATCTGATTCAGGCTCAGTAACAGCTGAAAATTGCTGGATGATTTTATACTTATGATTCTGGTTTGTGTGAAGTGCCATTGATCATCATTATGTACTCTTATAACCTTCATTTATGAGAATGTCAAGTTGTTTACTGCTCGGTCGATATAGTTTATGTGTACGATGTGTATGGTTTCTTCCATATCGCTCTTACCCAATGCACATACTAATCACAAACTACATGTTATGCATATTGTAGTTTTAAAAAGTTCAAAGAATATCAACTTGTTGATAGTTACTTGCTCTTGGTCACATAATGTGGAAGAATGATACCTTATGTTCTTGAATCAGTACTCATTAGATGTCACCAATTATATGTTCTGATTCTGTAAGCTTCATTTGGTGATCCTAATGGAAAACTTTACTGGTGCTTGTGGAAAAAAGAAATAAAAGTTGCATACTTGCATTACAATAAGCATATTTTCTAACTAACTAAAGAGAGATCTGAATTCAGTCCAGCCCAAATGTCATACTGCTGCTTTTCATGGGCTTTTGTATTTGGGCCTGAACTGGACCAACACAGACCTTTAACATTGGTTTAGCTCAGCTCTAGATGACCATCTCCAACTCGATAGACTATTTAGCATACAGTTTATTCCTTTCCAAGCAGGAGACATTATTCTAGTCTTTGGTATCACCCCGCTGATAATTCCTGTTACTCGATATGCATTATGAAAAAGGACACAAAACTTATCAGATACCAATTCGATTACGATGTAATTACTGGATGAGCGCTAGTGTCTAAGTTGATAAAAGACCGTTAGAATGATACTCGTTCCATTCAAACTTAGCGCCAGTGTCTAAGTTCATAAAAGGCCGTTAGAATGATACTCGATCCGTTCAAACTTCAAACTTCGAAATTACTACTACTGTATTATAACATACTCCTACTTGGTTTGGTCACCTATGTTATATGTACTAGTCACAACCAATTTAAAACAAGAAAGTTGTATATGAAGATTCTCGCCTAGTGGCATTAGCAACCACAAAAAAGGAATCATAAATTTCCAATTAGTTAGGTGGTATCTAAGATCCCAATACCAATGAAGTTTTGTGTATCTGTAAATTCAATACTAATATCATCAAATTGCAGTTAAACAAATCAATATAGCTTTCCCATTTACAAATAGCCACAGGATGACTTGACTTTCGTTGATATGTGATTTCTTATTAAAGTCCATAACCATTGGTATAAGCTAAGTGACACCAATTATAATTAATTGTCATTTTCTTGAAAGATCATTGGAAAAGTAAGGTTTAAATTATTTGTCTTGTTATATATGGAAGTTTCAAGTTGTATAGTTCATAGTTGAAAACATAAAATACTCAATTTGCGAAATAAAGATGGGCGATAATTGTTATTCTTTTTTAATAACAATTTGACATTTTTTTGAATTGATGATCATTAACATATACTATTTAGAGATTAGTAAAGTGGTTAAGTGTAATGGGGTTGCGGGTACAAATTACGATGGGATGAATTGAATGCCCGTAATTTGATTTTCTTTGAAATTTTCACTCCGTATGAAGTTATTTTTTGCTAGTTTATAATATATCGTAATCCGAATAAATATGTATGTAAACATACGATGTATATTTAAATTTTCAAGAAAAATACTTACCAGTTGAAATCATATCAGATCATTCTACAAGTATTCGTTAAAGTATATAACAAACAATGATGGCGTTTTTTTTTAATACAATCCCGCTAGGGAGTGAATATTATGCATTGTGCAACAAATTTTGGTTTTACTTGACTTTTGTGATTTGCAGATTATTACGTGAGTTCGTGTAAAAATTTATATCCGATGTACATTAAAAGGATACGACTACAGACACGATTTAACAAAAAAAGTTTCTAAATATCAAGTTGGAAATTAATTAATCAATATGCATGTGTGTTTATTTTCATCATCAAATTTAAATAAAAATTAGTTCTGACTTAACAATGAGATTTGGTTGGAAAACACTGACAGGCTTAATCAACTCCACCAAGGTAGGGTTTCTTGTAAAATATACTACTAATTTGTAGTACAAAATACCACCCAATTCCAACGTCAAAATTAATCCCAATGACAACAACCATATTATAGAGTAGAATTCATTATGCATTCTAATTTTAATATTTCCAACTTGGTACTTTAATATAATCAAAGTTCAGAGGTATTAGTGTGCTAGCTTTATATTCGACAAATAATTTTGTATGTATATATACTAATGATGATGATATCATAATATGGCTACATCATTAGTTGAGATTGTAAGAGTTTGCACATTCCAAATGGTGCCGGACTCTGTTTAGCAAATTATATATTGATGGAATATGAATTAATATTTAAAATTCTAAGGGTAAAATACCTTAAAACTTTCACATTTAGTTTGCACGCCAATCCCTGTTTTAAATTTTTTTTACTCAATTTCACACTTTAAGTGTCACAAGAAAGTCTTACATACACTAATAAACCGATAATAACAAAGAAAAATATATATAATTGAAACTGCGTACCAAAAATTTAATGGTGTTTTAAACTTTAAAGTATACTATTGATTTAGAGAAATTTTAAAAGAGTCGATGAATGATTTAGAGAAAATTTAGGATACTATCTCATTGGTAACGGGTAAGTTTTTAGTGTGTATAATACGATTAAAAATTAGTAGTAATATGTGGATTTGTGAATCTAACATGTTAATATGTAAAAAAATAGAAAATAGTACACAACTAGTACTAATTGTGGAGATGCCACGTATAGTTATTTTTAATAATGAATTAAAATAAAATAATTAATCAAGAAAATAAAATTTACAAATAACGTTAATCATTATCTAACATTCAAAGTTAGTCTAGTTTTATAGTGACTATAAATAGTGTAAAATACGACTTATCATGTCGGATTTGCTTTGTAAATACTAGGATCCAAGTTGAACCTGTTCAGGACTCCGCATGTAGAGATAACATATACTCCACCCGTTAAATAACAACTGATACATTCTATTTTTTTTGTAAAATAAACTGTTTCCCTTACACTCGAACTAAATATAAAAAAGTATTATAACACATTTGATATAGTTGGCTCCCAATGACTCCGAAGTCCCTACAAAACACATAAGAATTACTCGCTTTGTCCCGAATTCAACATCTACAATCGATTTTAAAACATCCCAACGATCAACTTCACATAACTTAAATGAAAAATCTAGTTCCTTCTTAATTTATCATCTATCATATATTTTCACGATCTATATGGTAGTTTATTCAATCTATTTCATACTTTATTACTCCTTCCGTCCCAACTTCATCTTCCCGTATTTCATTTTGGTTATTTGGTCCGTCACAACTTCATCTTCCCATCCCTTAAATGGAACCGAAATCTTTAATTCCATTTCAAATAGTTAAGTACACATCGATCCGAAGATCCATGTAAATCAAAATAATCATAAAAATCTTATCACCTTCTCTCCTACTTTATTCAGTTTTTTCTTCAAACTTGTGCCCGAGAGCACGGGAAGTTCAACTTGGGACGGAGGGAGTATTATTTATTATATTTTATTCATTCTCTACAATTGTGTTTGGGCCACATAAAGTTAAATCTGGTCTGGACGAGAATTATTTTGCAGATATAATTTTATATGTTATGGTAACTTTCTTGGCACCCACTGCAGTCCTGCACCCCCTCTCTGAAAAATGTATGTTTTACTAACTTATCTATAAAATTTTGATCGGGTCTTGTTTTACGAAGGTACGTAACTGGTTTGAGTATATATCTCTACCCCGGGCCTAGACTTTTATTATTTCAAATGAATATAAATTCGGGTTGTATAGAACCCGACCCATTTAACAATAAACATGACCTCAACAGTTTTTTGAATCTTGTTAATTATCATAACTTAGTAAACATGTGTAAAAAAAATCTACGTGTTGGAATCTATTATATGAATTGTATATCCCTTATATACATATATGTGATATTTAATATCTATTGCACATACATTTTTCTAATTAAAGTTTAATTATACTAAGAAGTATAAATTAATAGCCATTAAATCAAACTCTTGACATATAATACAAACAAAAACAACTTTAAATGTTATAAAGTTTTATGGGTTGCCCTTGTAAATTTTGATTAGCTCGGACCAACTCCAGTTGAGTTCAAGGCATTGGACTGACACGTTCTAATTAGCTCCAATGGAGTTTCACTTGGTGTTAGAGTTGACACCGGTTCTAATATTTAGAACCGATGTAAATCTTAATTTTTCTTTTATTTTAAATGAAATGAAAGATAGTAAGAAATGAAAAGATGAAGTTTAAAAGAAATGAAAAAAGAAAAGTTGAATAGAGTGTGAACATTGAAGTATAATGAGTGTTGAGATTGTAAGGTGAATGAAATGTAGATGTGGAAAAGATATGTTGATTTTAGTGGGTGTGACCATTGAAGATGATCATGGTACATAGTTAGTATATAATCTACTCTATTAACATCAATTTAATTTAATTTAATTTTGTTGGAGATGTATACTAAAAATTATTCTTATGATAACTATGACTTAATTATGGATGTTATTTTGTATTTTGAATACTTCTCTTATGCTTGTGTGATGTAAATTGTTTTATACAGTTTTGTTTTGGGGTTTGAGGGGTACACTTATTAAAAATAGTATAAGTTACTACTTAACGGGTTTGGTACGAACGTACGGGTGCATGACCCGATATAAAGTTTATCTTATATCAGTTCGTCGAGACCTTAACATGTTGGTTGGATCCTAACCTTGAAAAATATATCTGTCATCATAGTCGTACCATAATTATTTATATAAATATAAGTATCAAATCTTTACTTTTTTAGGTCGTAGATGTTTCAGTATAAAATACATTTAGTAGACTTGGATAAGTCAAACTTTATAAATTTATTTGACCAGTGTTTGGGTCGGCATTCCTAATTGTACATTTGATTAATCAGGTAGAAATTGATCGGACAACACAAATCTTGTTTATCTAAACTGACAGTGCCTCGATTTATAGTATTGTTTTTTCTTTATTTCTCGTCACGTTTTTTATTAAAAAAAAATTCAATATGTAGTCAAATTATCATCAAATAGTCCTTCAATCATTATTTTGAATTAAATAACATTGGACCACAAATACTTGTCTACATCAACATCTCATCAGACGCATGAGACAGAGACAAACAACAATGTCTCAAATTGCAGAGATATCGTACATGGATTTGCAACTTAAAATTTTCTATTTTCAAAATTTAAAATATATTTCATAATAATATTGAAACTGTGAAATATGTTATTATTTTTCTATTGATTTGTGTGCAATCATTTATGTATGCAGAATTCGGTCATAAACAATTTTTCAAAATTGCCATAAGTTGAGCTATTTTTTAACATGTACTATACATTATATTTTTGAAATATAACATTCTAGAGAATTGGGTCATATTGACTACAAAAACTATGGTAAATAAGTCTAGATTTATTGTTCAATCTAATAATGTTTTCTTTTTTTAAATTAATTTTATCAATGAAACTCCATAAAATTCAAAGATACATTCCACATCAAATTTTACCTATGTGGCTGATCATCAAGGCCAGATTTAAAGGGTGGCGTTCACATATGTTCAAGGCGGGGATGGCTGAGTTTGCTTATAGCATATGGTCTGGTTGTAATCTTTCACTTTTTTAGCAGAAGCTTATTTGGTTTAGCTAAAATTAAAAGTGCGATTATACTTTGTTTAATTCGACGGAGGTCTTATATCTTTGATTGAAACCTCATGAAGATAAATTGCTTTGGGTTAACTAGTCTGAACTGAATTGGACGAAACTGAATTAAACTAAACTGAACTGAAGTAATGTATAAGTTATAGCTAAGCAGAGTTGAGCTAAATTGCACTAAATGGAACTGAACTGAATTGATTTTAAGTTGAAGAGAACAAAACAAAATTTGCATAGGTTGTGTTTTGAATCTGGTAATACAGATAGTGTGGACTTCGGTTGACTGTTATACTAACTTGTTTTTGGAGTAATGAAATATATTTGTGGTTCTAAAAAAATAATTTTTTTCAATACATTTATATTTATTTTAATGAATTAATAATTTTATTAAATCAAAATATATCTTATTTAAATTTATATGAGACTCAATAAAAACTATATATATACGTCTATGCGGTCAAAATATTAAAATTAAATAGTGAGCACAAAATGTAAGTTAAATACTTATTTAAATTTATATCTTATTTTAATGAATAATTGATATTTATGAATTCGTTTCATCGTAATAAACAAAAAATATCTTTATATTTATAAAAAAATATTTTAATAGCTAAATAATTTATTTAGTTAGATTTATCTATATAAGATTGGTTCTATGAATTCGTCTTATCAAGATGAATCAAATATATGCTGAAAACATTTTTTAGAGTTTTATATATAAAATACATATAAAATTATATACGATTTAATAAAAAATAGTAGGACCACTGGTTTTGTACAAGTAAACTTTTCATGAAACTGAACAAAAATTATTTTTTACATATAAATTACATATAAAGTTAATTATTATTTTTAAATTTATTTTTGTTCATGAAACTGAACAAAATTTAAAAAGACATACCACATAAAATTTTATTTATGTAGTATGTATTATTGTTGAGAATGGACACAATATTTAAATATGTGAATTTGTGAATTTAATACAATTCCATTTTTCAAGTACGAACCACAATTAACTACTGGTAAGAATGTTATCGATCTAATTCTGAATTCTGAATGAGCGCATTAGATAAATAGCGATAGAGTTAGAAATTGAAGTGTTACAAGCAGGGATTTTCTATTACAGCAATGAACACTCAGTTAATTAATTGTAAGTGTTTAGAACTTAAAAACGATTGTCCCCCATGGAGAAACTGCACGGTTATCCACAACTAAAATTAACACACACTCCCTATGATATCCAGCTTCCAACATCTTTGAATACATCTGCTTCTAACATAAACAATTCAGTTTGAGATTCCAGTTTAAAAACCCTATGTTTGTCAGATTATTGAATAATAATTGTTGCTTTCGTCACCCCAATTAATTGATAAGTACGTGAACCATTGACAATTTTAAGGTGTTTAAGTTTAAACAAAGCAACGTCATCGATTCTGGTCGCCATTAGCAATTTAGTATGAATGAACAGTTATTTAAATACTGGTGTGATTCAAAGTATCTTGGTGCATATGCATAGGCGTTTCTGGGATTCCACATTCCTCCTCCATATTATTGATTTTAGTGCACTAATTATTGGTTGTAATAGGATTCGGGTTGAGAAGTTGTGGTGTTTTTGGGAGTGAGAAATTTTGAGCCACGATCTATTGTTGGTGAAAGACGTTGTTGTAATTTGGGACTTAAATCCCGATCATTCCTTATGCACTTATACTCTTTTGAAAGTATTAATATATTTTACCGTTTATATATATATACAAACACACTATAAAGTATAGTATTTTACCATAAAAACTACATTGAGCTTCGAATGTAGATGAAATATACATTCCAACCTCGAGTAATTTAGAAGTAATCGTTCGATATAAACCAAACATACTTTTATGTTAAGGTGGAGATTGACGTTTTGGGAGTCTCCTCGACTCGCTAAAACTCGATTAAACCCAACTATTAACGTTTTTATATATGTATTTTTACAGTAAACTCGAATCAATTATTGTACTTGACCTTAATCTCAAACAATAAATTTGTTTGAGTGATAATTTATCAAGGACTAAATTACTATTTAAAAGATGACATAACTCGACTTATTTAACAACGAAAATGTAACTCTCATATACTATATAAAGCATAGAAAATAAATTCTAGTGTTCACAATAAAAATGAATGGTGTATGGTCCCGTGGAGGGCACGAGAGAGCATTAAGCTACAAGTTGGGTATAAATTTGTTTTATTATAAAATTATTGTTTGAATAATAATAGTGGTTTGTTTGTTTTAATTTCCAAGTAGGGCCCGTTGCGTTGTTGAGGCGTCACACATCGTTAATTTATCTCCTGGATCTCAGCCAATCACCTTTGCTTCCTTTAACCAGTCGCTTTCCTCCACGTAATCCAAATTTCTTTGGTATACGTGACACATTATTTTGTTTTCGTCCTACTTCTTTTCCAACGTCTGTTTTTTTCTTCTATTTTTCCAGTTTTCTTCTTCCATCTTCTTCAAGGTTTAATGGAAGTTGACATTTCACATTGTTAATTACCCCGATTATTTCAAGATGGCTTTACCTAGTTTCCCTATTGGCAAAGTCTTTCTTGTTTGGTTCACTTAGAATTCACGAATATTACAGGAAACAAAATATATATTTATAATTACATAAATAATTCTCATTAATAATTTACGATGATTTGAAATTAAAAACGGATATTTTTTACTTCTTACAAACTTTCTATAATAAGTCAGATACATACTATCTAGTAATGACGGTATATATATAAAAGTTAATGTCACGTATTTAATTATATGATAGAGTATGGAGAGTTCGATACGTTGATATCATCAAAATTCAAAAGAATATCTACGACTTCAAAGGGTTACTTGAAGGAAGGAGAGATGATTGGACTCCATACAACCATTTTCAAGTTTGAGATTGAAATCTGATATTTGCTTATGTAATGGCGTGCAGTGCTGCACCATTTCATTGGTACATATATTATTTTTATATATTCACATATATTAACAAGATCAAGTTAACTATATGCTCTATTTCAACTCGGCCAAACAAAATTTGGTCCAATGTTTAGCTCAAGATCCTGAAGCACAATTTGAAATAACCTATTTTTATATGTAGCCTATAGATTGCTTATATAGGCTATAAACGAAAGTAAGGGTTTGGACTTTGGATGCATTTTAGGCTAATTGACCGCAGGCTATATGGTTTTCACTTTTCAGCTTGCATGCATTTTTGGCTCCAAAAGTAGGAAAAATAATACGAGGAATTAGAAATTAGATAGGGCATTCAATCAATCTGTTAAGTTTGAGTAGATTCACAACAACTTGGACGAACTAACTTGTGACATCATCGTACCTATACTTAATACCTAACCTTCTATTTCAAATGCATTCTTTTTTTTCTTTTTTTTTTAGTTGTTGAATAGTTATCTTGCTTTTCTCAAGAATCAAGACTTTCTAGGTCATTTTTCACTTGAATTTCAACAGTTACTAATCAAGATAAGATCAACACTTAACCCTAAATGAATATTCTCCGGACATGTGACTATGTCTAGCCCAACTAAATCAACAGTTTTAGATATTCAACAAGCACTATATGTAACCAAATATGGCAGTACTAGTCATTGATTTATAGACTTTCACCATCTGTACTTGTCTAAGTCGTAACTATCAAATCCCTAAATTACGTTTTATAAGATGTGCAAATGAGTTACGTTAAAAAAAACAAATCCATCAATAAACTCTTCATACGACACTATAGATCAAAAAAATCTCAAATGAATAAAGAAAATATAAGTTGATATTAAATTTAGAATGAATAGAATAGTAAAATTCGTAGAGAATAAATAATTAGTATGGTACATAAAAGAAACGCGGTGTACACACGGATCAATCTATCTATCCGCACCATTTCATTCCATTATCTCCATCCATCGATCAGTCAGTCAATCTGACGAATCGATAAGAAGAGAATTAATCCCATATGCTATGCTACGACCAAGGAAAAAGGAAGAGGGTAGAATTGGAATAACATATATTCGTGTGGGTTATTTCTATTTTAAAAGATTCCATTCAAGGTTCTGTTTGTAATAAATTATTGTTCAGGAATCCACAACTGGGAGCACGACACGTGGCGTTCTTAAAGATTCCACAGTGCTCGCTTCTATTATTGCTCTGGATGTAGCGAATGGGAAGCGGAGCAGCCTCGTCAGAAGGAAATGTGGATTGACCATAATACCCTTCGAGTCTTTTAAGAAAGTCTCAATTGCCGGCTTGGCTGGGCTAGTATATTCTCCTATTCGGCTTAAAATTCTTTGATTTTTTCTTATTTCAAAGTTCCATGTATATAGTTGTTAGAAAACAATTGCTGAGTTTGAGTATGATATTTCCGGAAATTAAAATGGACCCTTCGTTAAATATCGAGGCCTTTTTCAGATGTGAACGTCAATTTGTTAGGTAATGCATCACTTGGACTCTTCGGAGTTTGGAAGTTGTGAATTTATTAGCAAATGCACACTGGCTATAGTTATTTTCCACTTAAATGTCATTAATTATTAAGCATGTTCTTCTCACTTAATTCTTTTATAATTTTATATATTACAATAAAAAAATTTATAAATAAATAAACTCTGTATAGTCAAAAAAAAATTCTGATTCTAATTTGGTGGAACCAATTATAAATATGAATAAACTCCACATTATCATATTTCATAACTTTCTCCGGTCCCGCATTAAGTAATAATACCTCTCTATAATAATAAATAATATGATATTCAATAATATTTATCTACATGTATGATTTTCATTTTAAAATTTAAGATGTAAAATACTTTTTAAAGTTGTTTGTAATAATAATTTAAACTTTTAGCTTTAGTGTAATTAGTAGTTCATCGATGTATGCACTTTTTTGTTAGACAGAAACATTTGTAGTTTGTCAAGTTAGTATTTAGTGACTTTTATTTAATAGACTATAGTTGAAGCACCGCATTAAACACGGTGCCCGTGTTGGATTCACATTTATTACAAATATAAGAACAAAGTTCACTTTTAGTTTATAATTTGACATTTGTTTTTGTTTTACCCATTGCAATTGATCAATTACTTCCAGTAACGAAACCTAAATAATTTACAATTCCAGTTATATACTAAACACGAATTTTAACAACTCAACTATAAATTAATCAATATTTATTAATTTATCACAATTTAAATGGATTCAATTACATGTCCAAACCAAACCGTCCCATAATTTTTTAGTTCATGACAAAGCATGATCAATAGTAATAATAATACATAATGAAAAGACTTCAATTAGGAACCTATAACATTTTTATGAATCAAAAATTATAGTTATCCTCTTGTTTTATATTAATATGTATATAAAAAAGGATCAAGAGCTAAAGGCATATATAACATAGCATTTCGCCTTTGTGAAAAATTCGGTCGCTACCCTATTCGTTCTACAAAACATTGTCATATAATATCATCTACAATATACATCATCGTGTGCAATCTCTTATCATACATATTGGGCCAATATTTTATTTCTTAACACCTGAAAATCAATCTCTTCTCTTGCATGTTGACTTCATTAAAAAATTACAATCTCTTCCGACACGCTATCTTCATTTTTGCACCACTTCTAAAAGTACAGGAAGCTGCACATATTGAGCAATCAATCATTCATTCATCAACATATTGATACTCTAAAAGATAATACAAGGACGTGATGATTTCTAGCAAGAGGGAAAAGGATAAAAGTCAGTACTAACATCTAACCTGAAAGATACTTCAACTAACTAAGCCATGATAGGCTGACCAATACAAGAATATGATGATTTCTAGCAAGAGGGGTAAAATATAACAAATTACAAAACAATCAATTAATCATAATCATAAGAGCAACAATAATTTGTGGTCACTTACTGAATAATTCAGTAAGAATACATTACTGGGAATCAACCAATGGCACTGCACATTTGAGCAATGCATATACCCCCCAAACATATACTACATATAACATTGACACATGAGAAAGTCACAACCACAGGGGTAAACTCCAGTAGACAGAGTGACCAAGAAACACAAAAGGTAGTATAAAAAGTTCATACAACATGTCCTTGAAAGAAAGGATCATCAGTCAAAGCTCCTTCGTTCGGGAGATCATTCGAAAATATATTACAAGAGCACAAAGTGTAATATAGATGTTGCAGATCCAAGGAGAATAAAATTCAACAGCGTAGGAACTGGCAATGATGAATTTCTACGTTTAATTATGTCGCCCTACTGAAAAAGTAATACTCCGAACACTCACATAAACTCAGATGGATTACCCAATAAAACTCTCAGTATAACTGAATACTACGAAAATGATTGTCTAAACAATATAAGCGAAGAACAACCAAGTACAAATTGGTTATCATCAATTAAGGAAGGAATGAACTCCAAGTGTTCTTTTTTAATGAATATGTTAATTATGCTGAAGAAGAAAAATGAATACATACCTGAACAGAAAGAAGACGATACTGATCGATGAAGAAAAATGGTTGACGAAGATGAGCAGGGCATCTGTTTGGAAGTAATCCCTCTTTAGCCTTGGGTAATTAGGTTAAGCTGATACTGTGAAAATACGAGAAAGAATCACCATGGAAAGAAATCTTCCCTCACAACCATTAGCATGTGTTCATCTATGTGTAAGGCGATTCGAAGAGTCAGATTTAAGAAAACTTGAGAAGAGTTGAGGAGATGAGGGAGGGGCCGATTGGAAGAGTGGGTGTTGGGTGGTTTTGAGAAATAGAAAGGATAGGGTGGGGAGTTTTCGAAATCGAGCAGCTAAACGGTGTGGGTGCCGAAGCAGTGGCTTGGTAAAAACTGCGTTGATCTGATTGAGATTGGCCGATGGGAACGCAGCCGCTGAATATTCCAACCGGTGAAACGGTGGTGGTTGAAGCAAAGAGAAAGCGACTTCAAAGTTTTACGGGACAATTTTAGAGATTTATTATATTATTTAATACAACATTTAAGTTATGCATATTATTTTATTATAAAAAATATATTTTTAATTTAAACTTTTATTTAGGAATAAATTTTTTATATAAATATCTTTTTCAGTTCCGACGATATGACTATATGAAAATTTTATTATATTTTAATATTTTCATTCGTCTGTTCATATAATTAGCTAGGTTTAGAAGTGAAAAAAGTTTAAAAAGAAAATGAATAGTAAATGGATAATATTAATACTAACTTGTTAGGAATCGAAAGTCAAAAATCATTTGAGGTACCGCCACATCACTTTGACTTCAAGCTTAACATGCTCTCGTATGTCTTTAGTGGACACCGAAAACTCAATATCTGCTACCATATATATAAACTTTAATGGGATTTCTTTAAGTTGGAGTAGCTAACAACCCATTGAAATTATATGAAACAATTGAGTGACGAACATTGATGCATCATGAGAGTCACAAGATGATGATTAGTGATCAATGCTATGCAAGTCGAGCTAAAACGAGAGCTCGACCTCGGCTTGCTCGATCAAGTTCATTTTTACTCGTTTTGTTAATGATCGAACTCGATTGGACTCAAGCTCGAGTCGAGTATTACAACATATACTTGGCTGGACTAGACGCGTTTAACAATACTAATGATGGTTATCATTTACTTCCACGCAAGTGAAGGGTCTAAGGGAGATACCTATTTATGTTTAACATTCAATACTTAACACTTATATCTACAAATGAGTTATACTGATGTTTAAATAGCATAACATGTGAAGCTTATTGTCACCGGAAATTTAATTGAACTATATATATCTAGTCATTTTACATTATTAATGGCCAAACTTAAAGATTAACGTACGAATTCCACGTACAAATGCATGTTGTGGTAAGTTTAACATAGCTATATTAATAAAGATTAAATTAAATTTATGAATTCTTAATAAAATATAATGTAATGGTAGATTTACTTTAGCTATATTGATATATTTTGTCCATGTATTGTAATAATAGGAAAAAACATACTTCTAAAGTTCCTCAAAATAATAAAGTTCACATGAAGAGGAAAGAAAATAGACATAGGTGTATTATCACGTTTCACTATTTTATCATTTAAAGCCAACGAAGCCATGGAAACTCAAAATTCCAAAGCCGCAGCTCCAATAAACTAAGCCAACTACAAAAGCCACATAAAAGTGCACCAGTAATTATAACCGGCGGCTCAACTAACAATAGCGAAAGGGAAAGATATTTTAATCTAAAAGACTAAAACCCAAAACCAGTTACTACTCAAATTGTTCGTAATCGAGTGTCAAACTGAAACATCTCATAATTAAAAAATAGTTAATATTTATCCTCTGTAAAAGAATTTTATTGAAGAGTTACTAATAATTAATATTTATTCAACTGCATATTATAAAAAGCTCTACTATAATTGCAATATCGTATTAAAAAAAATCAGTTAGTACGATTTTATTGGTCGCACCACGACAATTCCACTTCCACCACTAGTTCCCCTTCCCTCATCACAATTTGCTATTAATATCCACGTTAGAGTCCCCCAGAACTACCCCTCCCACGAGGGACAACCCCGTCATTTCAGTCCCCTGTCGCTCTCACTGAAAAGTTTACTTGTACAAAACCAGTGGTCCTCTGTCCCAAAACTGGCAGAGGGGACAATTCCATTGCTTCCGTCATCAAGGCTACTCTCGTCATTTGGCGATCCCTAAAACTGTTTAGTTCTATTTAAGACTTGATTAGCCTCATCTTTGCTCTTCCTTCCTCTTTTCTCCTCCTCTTTTTATTGGCACTTCCTTTTTCTTTGCTCATTCCACTCAAAATCAATTTCTAGTTGCTCCTTCTCTTCTTCCTATTCTCTCTCTCTCTCTCTCTTCTCACTCACTTCGTTTTCCCTCTCTATATCTATCTGTACGATAAAAGCTGCACTTCGTTTGTAAAAGGTGAAATTTATATTTTCGTTTGTTTCTCTGTTCGTTTATTTGCAGTAAATGATGCTGCTGATGTATTATGGACGTCAATTTGTATCAGTTCCTATTCAATTTGGTTCTTGCATCAGTTCTATGATTAATTCACTTGTTTTTTTTTGGTTTTTATAAGAAATTGTTTACTTGATCTGTGGTGAATTTGTGAAAGTACATAGTACAGACATGGTTGTCTGTGTTTGTTTTTATGGTATGTGAATTGTGATGTGGATTCCATAGGCTCTGGAGAAAGCTCTGTGTTGTTTGACTATTTATTTATATAAATATATAGTATAGTATTCTACATACGGTATTTCGTTGTCGATAAAACCAATTTTTTTTTTCTTGTGGACATGGAATCTTTTATATAGATCTCAAATCTCCTCAGGTGATTTTTTGAAGCAGTTATGAATTCAGTGAGATTGCTTTGTAATTGTATGAGGTCTTATAAGCATGAAAAATTGTTGATCTTTTCAAGTCGGAAATGCGAATCGGGCTGAAATTTTATGTATCTGGAGCTCATGTTTGTTATATCTTCTTGCATTTCTAGTATATCAGAAGAATTTCAATTAGTTAGGATTTCGATTTATAAATTTTGATGCAAGTTTAGCCGCTTGCGCCAAACCGGACTTTGTTCCTATCGGTATCAGGCAATACAATTTCATCTCGTCAGTTGCTGTGTTATTAATCTTCCTTGTTGGTTCATAATCTTTTTCCGAGACTTTCAGTGACTCTTCTTTTACTACTTGCTAGGATTATTTCTGCATTAGTCCATATAGACTAAGTATGGATTCCTAACACCATCGGAGATGTTTTACTTTCCATCTAAAGCTTTCTTCTAGGACCTTAATTATTTCGATCTGCCAATATGTGGTATTTGATCAATTGAAAGACAGAAAGGAAATAATCGAGTTTTCATTGGAGTTGGCTATCACTATTTCTCATCAGAAAAAAGAACCATGAAACACCGAGTACAGCATATCATTTTGTGTTGAAATCTCTCTTCAATAAAACTTTCTGAATGGAGAAGGACTGTGATGCTTTGACTATTCGTAATCACAACCAGGTCAACATCCTTAAGGTGTCGTCTTGATGCAGGCTTTTCAATACAAAGGCCTACTTTCTAAAAGGAATAATTGTGTGCGTGGTTGTGTCCTTATACACAGTCCCAATCATTGATTGTCTCTTGTTTTGCCTTGTGTATTACTCAGGCTCTCATAGTTCCATATGTTGAATTGTAGTCTCTTGCTGCTATATCTGACTATAGTTATACGAATACTACATAACACCCTGAATAGGTGGTTTCCTAATATAGTCAATTAGTCATATAGCTCAGATATAAAATGTGATGAGTTCCAAGTTTCAAAGAGACGTCGTTGCCTTGAGGAGTATCTGTGTGAGATTGACAATCAAATTTGCTGTATTGATTGAATTACTTGGAGTAAAACCCCACTTAATTCAAAAGATCTCTCGGATTAGTGACTTTATTTTTTTTACAAAATGTTATTCATGAAATAGAAGGTGTAAATTGGAAGGAGGAATATGCTCTTTTAACTTGTTGGGACGGCATTCAATGTGTTGAAAATTTGAACTGATGGTTTAAAGTTTAAACTTCACCTAATTGATATTATCGATGAATTTCTGCTATCCTATACGGTTCAGAGATGGATGTTAACACTCCAATGGAGTATGCTTTGAGTAGTCCATTACCATATCAATTTGCTTTTTATGTATATTACAAGCTACTAATTAAGTTCCAGTCATTTCTGCATATCCTAACAGTGAATTTCTTCTCCTTTGCCAGGTGGTCCATGTTTGTCACATAAGTTACATGTCTATGTTGACTGAACTTACAATGAGTTCTTATCGAATGCTCCCGTCGTAAATGCAGTGATCCTCCTGGCAAGTGTTAACTTAATGGATAGGTCGGACACTTCAGGTTTTGTAAGCGGCGGAGTTAGTTTGATTGGATACATCTCTCCTGTTTTCTTCATCTTACTTTATGGATGCACCTTCTAGTTCTTAGTATAAATTTTTCACCAGCTGGCTCTTCACACCTGTAGAATATATAGTATAGAAGTTTTATTTTAAGCTGAACAAAATGTATTCCCCTTTCTGCGGAAACTTCCAGAAGAATGTTAATGTTGGAGATACTACTTTACGGCTGAATGGATTTGGGTATGGAAGACATGAAGCTGTGTCATTTGGAAACAGTCAAATTAGCGATGGAGTTCGTGGCATATCATCCAGTGCTCCTGATGATGGCTGCAAGTTGGTACTCGGGTTGGGCCCAACACCAAGTGCATATTCTGATGAGTTCTCACCTTCTGGGGGTAAAATGAACGGACAAAAGACTACATATAACCAAGGGCTGTCATCCAAATGCGATTCAGCTTTGAAACTAGGGCTGTCCGGAGGGGTCGATGCTGTTTCCAACGTACTTGATTTTTCAACTTCGACTCAGGATTATTTTGATTCACGACATCTTCCCGATCAAGCATCTGAAGGTAACCAGAGGCATGCCATTTCTGTTGTTGATGAGGGTTCCACATCAGCCAAGAAATCAGGAGGCTACATGACAGGCCTTATTTTAGCACCACGAAAGGAAAATTCCAATATTTTGTCAAAAGAGAGTTATGTTCCAGAACATTCGTCAATATCTCGTTGCCAGTTGAGCTCGGAACCTTCAGGTGTCTCGACTTACTCCATGGGCGCAATATCCGAGCCTGGTAGTGCTACGGTATCTTCGGATCAAAGAGGCAGCATTGGGAAAAGATGCAACTTTGTGGGATGTATAAAAGGAGCACGTGGAGCCACCGGTTTGTGTATTGGCCATGGTGGTGGACAAAGATGCCAGAAACCCGGATGCAACAAAGGTGCTGAGAGTCGAACAGCATACTGCAAAGCTCACGGAGGCGGGAGGCGGTGCCAGCATTTGGGTTGTACTAAGAGTGCTGAGGGTAAAACAGACCACTGCATTGCCCATGGTGGAGGTAGACGCTGTGGATATCCTGAAGGGTGCACAAAAGCTGCGCGAGGCAAGTCAGGCCTCTGCATTAAGCATGGTGGGGGAAAGAGGTGTAAAGTTGAAGGTTGCGCACGGAGCGCTGAGGGGCAGGTTGGTCTTTGCATCTCTCATGGCGGAGGACGACGTTGTCAATTCCTCAATTGTAACAAGGGTGCTCAAGGAAGCACAATGTTCTGTAAAGCACACGGGGGCGGAAAGCGCTGCGTGTTCGCAGGATGCACAAAAGGAGCGGAGGGAAGTACTCCATTATGCAAAGGGCACGGTGGAGGAAAGCGTTGTTTGTTTGATGGTGGTGGCATATGTCCAAAAAGTGTGCATGGAGGTACAAACTTTTGCGTGGCTCATGGTGGTGGGAAGAGGTGTGCAATTGCTGGTTGTACCAAGAGCGCTCGTGGGAAGACTGATTGTTGCGTAAAGCACGGTGGAGGGAAGCGCTGTAAGGTTGAAAACTGCGGAAAGAGTGCTCAAGGAAGCACCGATTTCTGTAAAGCGCATGGTGGTGGTAAGAGGTGTAACTGGGGCAATGGGAAGTGTGAGAAGTTTGCGAGAGGAAAGAGTGGGCTTTGCGCTGCTCATAGTACCTTGGTTCAGGGCCGGGAGTCAAACAGAGGAGGGATGATTGGCCCAGGTCTGTTCAGTGGATTGGTGCCGGCTTCTACAATCAGGAGCAGCTTTGAGAACACTTGCTCCTCATCTGGTGTGAGCGCGATATCGGATTCTATTGATTCACTAGAAAAACCAGCGAAAAGACGGCAACTTATACCTCCGCAGGTGTTGGTTCCTTTGTCGATGAAGGCTTCGTCGTCTTACTCAAGACCGTTGGTCTCGGAGAAGCACGGAGAGAGGAGCGCTGGGGTGGATGTTGGCAGCACTGGTGGTAACAAGAGCTTTGATTTTGCGGTTCCTGAAGGAAGAGTTCATGGTGGTGGATTATTGTCCTTGCTTGGAGGAAATCTGAATAATGCAATTAATGGAATTTGATTTGGTTCTGGTAAAAGAATCCAGTGTGGTTTTCATGTTTCTCAGTCATGTAGTATTTGTTGATATTTGTAACCTTGTATACTTGATGGAATAATCTTGGTTGTCAAATGCAAATTTATTTGGGAAGAAATATGTATAATAAGAATATTTGCTGCTCAAGTTGTGGCGATTTTCTCATGTAATATAGTCAAATATTTCACTTCCAACATTTTGATCTATACACTCGGGTATCACATACTCGTGAAATTGATGATATATGATAACTGATTCAAAAAGTCTTATATATTGAGAAACAATTAAATTTTATACTACGTGTTTTTTATTATAATATTAAATTTTAATTATCGTAAATAGAAATGTTCGTTTACATAAGTTCTTCACAAATGATTATATATTTGACTAACAATTTTTCAATTTTATATGTATAATTTTAAAAAAGTAATAAATTAAAATTACAAAAGTATTGGATAAATTAATTTTAGAATTAATAAGTATTTGATTAGTGTTAGTATAATGAGTTTTACAATATGAATTAACAAGTGAATGTAAGTGATGGTAAATTTATAATAAAATACGAGTATATAGTATTATAATTCCGTTTTGGCTGAAATGGATAATGGGAATAAGAATTTCCGCCATAGACTCGCTTTGTCACTGACAAAATGTCTCTCCTCACACCTGCAATTTCTTCTTCCTTCTACCTGAAACCAAATCTCCACAAACTCAAACTTCTCAAACCAATACATGCTACCTCACAGCAACTCTCCCTAGACTCGTCCACACCCAACCAAACCCCTTCCAAAGCCAACCAGAAAACCGGAGTTATCGTCATCGGCGCCGGTCTAGCGGGCTTGGCCGCCGCAACTCGGCTCCAAGCCGACAACATTCCTTTCCTCCTACTCGAATCCTCCGATTCCATCGGCGGCCGAGTACGTACCGACTATGCCGACGGTTTCACTTTCGATCGAGGTTTCCAGATCTTCATCACGGCTTATCCCGAAGCGAAGAAGCTTCTGGACTATAATGCCCTTGATCTGCAACGATTTTACTCCGGCGCACAGGTTTACTACGATGGACGCTTCCACACGGTAGCGGATCCTCTTCGGCATTTCGCTGATGCTGTTCAGTCGTTGGCGAATCCGATTGGTTCGGTTGTTGATAAGCTGTTAATTGGATTGACTAGGGTTAATGTGTTGAGTCAATCTGATTATGATATTTTGACAGCGGATGAGACGAGGACGATTGATTTGTTGAGGAGGATTGGATTTTCGGACGCGGTTTTGGATCGGTTTTTTAGGCCTTTTTTTGGGGGGATTTTCTTTGATAGGGAGCTCGAGACTACTTCTAGACTGTTTAATTTCGTGTTTAGATGTCTAGCTTTGGGAGATAATACGTTGCCGAGGAATGGCATTGCTGCGATTCCGGAGCAGTTTGCGCGAAAATTGAACCAGGAATCGATTAAGTTGAATTCCAGAGTTGTTTCGATTGATTTGGAGACCGGGGGAGGTGCAGTTGTGAGCTTAGAGAGTGGTGAATCGGTGCAGAGTGAGCTTGGAGTGATTTTAGCTATTGAGGAATTTGAAGCTGTGAAGATTTTGGCGGGAATAATGGATGGTGAGGTTAGTTTGAAATTACCGGTGAGGAGCACGGTTTGTTTGTACTTCTCGGTAGATGCTGACAAGGTTCCTGTTAAAGATCCGGTGTTGTTTCTGAACGGTTCGGGTAGCGGGATTGTGAATAATATGTTCTTTGCTACCAATGTGGCTCCTTCATATGCTCCTCCCGGGAAGGCATTGGTGTCTGTTTCGCTTATTGGGTTGTATAATGGTGTTTCTGATGAGGAGTTAGTTGAGCGAGTTGTGAATGAGTTATCTGACTGGTTTGGTAGGGGGGCTGTTAGTTTGTGGAGGTACTTGAGGATGTACAGGATTAGGTTCGCGCAGCCAAACCAGTGCCCACCTTCAGATTTGATGAAGGATCCTAGAATAAAGTCAGGGTTGTATAAATGTGGAGATTATATGACAAGTGCGACATTTGATGGGGCGTTGGTTTCTGGGAGGAGGGCCGTCGAAGCTTTGTTGAAAGAAAGGGTAATATCTAAAGTATGACTGACACTAGAACAGCAAAATGCTGGGTGAGTGTATTGTAAAATCAATCCTTTGTATGTAGTGTTTATATTGAGTATATGAAATGATTCGTTCATTATGTTTATAAACAATGAAACATATCGAATTTTTTACCTGTATCAAAGAGATACCTTCCATATCTGTTAGTCTTGCAAAGTGTTCTAGTAATGCAGCAGCTCCTTTGGTGGAACTGAACTACAAGAAACTGTTATAACTAACTTGCGATGAATTCTTGCCGTTCTAGTAGAGCTGCTTTAATTGTTTGTTTTTGTCCAAGTGCGATCTGTTATGGTTATAAGCTTCACGTGAGATTTGGCAAGCTGCAGGTTTCTTTTCTATTTTTGCTTGACTTGTATACCTACAGCTCCAGGATTTTCCATTGGTCCAGTATCCAGACAAAAGATCATCAAGCATCTCCATATGTTCTCAGTTTATTCTCTTGCGAGTTCGAAGCCTTGATTTGAACAGTTTAGCTGGTATATTTACATGCACTTCAGTTAAACCATGCCTCCACCCCTGGTGCAGAAAGCTCCTTTGGTGGAACTGAACTACAAGAAACTGTTATAACTAACTTGCGATGAATTGTTGCTGTTCTAGTTAAACCATGTCTACACCCCTGGTGCAGAAAGCTTGCCGATATAAAGATTGAACTTATGGGGAAACGAAGCAAAAAGGGGGGAGAGCCTGTCAGACAGCTGCAAGACCATCCCGGCCAGCCATGGCTAGCCGAGAACGATTCGCTACTGCACCGAGTGGCTTGATTGAACCAAACGGAGCTGTTAATCATGCTCTGGTCGAGCAGCCATAGTTCATCAACTAAGCTTGGTTTTCTGTCTCCTTAGAAATCAAGGATGCAGAAGTACGATCCTATAGAACAGATCATGTTCAAGTAAGGCCGTGCCATCAAAGATTGAACTTATGGGGAAACAAAGCAAAAAGGCATCAACTAGGCTTGGTTTTCTGTCTCCTTAGAAATCAAGGATGCATAAGTACGGTCCTATAGAACAGATCTTGTTGAAGTAAGGTCGTGCCATCAAAGAATGAACTTATGGGGAAATGAAGCGGGGGGAGCCTATCAGACAGCTGCAAAACCATCCCGGCCAGCCATGGCTAGCCGAGAACAATGCAGTAGGGCTAGCCGAGAACGATCCTCTACTGCACCGAGTGGCTTGATTGAACCAAATGGAGATGTTAATCACGCTATGGTCGAGCAGCCTATAGGACAGATCCTGTTCAAGTAAGGTCGTGCCATCAAAGATTGAACTTATGGGAAACGAAGCAAAAAGGGGGGGAGCCTATCAAATAGCTGCAAGACCATCCCGGCCAACCATGGCTAGCCGAGACCTATGCAGTAGGGCTAGTTGAGATCCTCTACTGCACATCTGGTCGAGCAGCCATAGTTCATCAACTAGGCTGGGGGAGAGCCTATCAAATAGCTGCAAGACCATCCCGGCCAACCATGGCTAGCCGAGAAAGATGCAGTAGGGCTAGCTGAGAACGATCCTCTACTGCACCGAGTGGCTTGATTGAACCAAACGGAGCTGTTAATCACGCTCTGGTCGAGCAGCCTATAGAACAAATCTTGTTCAAGTAAGGTCGTGCCATCAAAGATTGAACTTATGGGGAAACGAAGCAAAAAATGGGGGAGAGCCTATCAAATAGCTGCAAGACCATCCCGGCCAACCATGGCTAACCGAGACCTATGCAGTAGGGCTAGCTGAGATCCTCTACTGCACATCTGGTCAAAGATTGAACTTATGGGGAAACGAAGCAAAAAATGGGGGAGAGACTATCAAACAGTTGCAAGACCATCCCGGCCAACCATGGCTAGCCGAGACCTATGCAGTAGGGCTAGCTGAGATCCTCTACTGCACATCTGGTCGATGAGCCATAGTTCATCAACTAGGCTTTGTATTATGTCTCCTTAGATATTAAGGATGCAGAAGTACGATCCTATAGAACAGTTCTTGTTCAAGTAAAGTCGTGCCATGTTCTCTTGGTTCTATTTATTATATACCTCTTATCGTTTGCTGTATCTATGGATGTTGGATTTTCCCAGATGTTCTTCTTATTTCATGGGCTTATTTGGCCCATTGGACCAACTTAAACTGATTACAGCTTATCTTGAGATAATGAGATTACAACTTTTAGCAATTATGTAATGCAGTATGATGGCGCAATAAAAACAAGAAAAGAAGCAGCAAGAGATCAAAACTGGCAATACACGAACACGAAGTTATAGCTGGTCTCATTACTGTATTCCTCATTGTTCCTACTTGCATGCTTGGACTTGAATATTTCGTGATCTTGCTTTGTGGAGCCCTATACATATAACTCTACAAGTTCAATTCCAAGCTGGAATGAATCCATGTGGTCTTTTATACTGCATATATCAAAGTACCTAGTCTTGGTGATGGATGAGTTTCCCAATCCATTTATGGATATTCAAAGGGATTAGGAAAGAATGGTTTTGAATTTGACCGGACTGGTCGGACCAGAAACAATTCATTTTCGCGCAGCCCCTTAAAACCCGGGACGGTTGGACCCGCCGATATTTTAAAAAATATATTTTTTAATTTGATTGAAATTTTTATAAAACAGATTTTGTGTTGTTAGTCAAAATTCAAATCATCAAATATGTAGCATTTTTTAAAAATTAATTAGATTTAGTGAAAGATATACATCCTATATATTTCTAACAAACAAAAACAAATTGAATAAGCCCATTAATCAAGAACGCTAAATTCAATTCTCAAACAAGTTTGATAAACCCATTAGTGAACTCCATACGAGTTACGATAATTAATATTGTCGATATTTTCAAGGTTAAATACAATAACATAAAGACAAGATTCAATTGCAATTGCATCTTCGACTCTTCACAGTTCATTCGGCATTCTTGGACTTGAAAGCTTCTCCATATGTTCCTTCTCCAACCTTGACAAAATAATTATCGACATTAGAGGAGAAGAAATTTAAAAGAAATAGACTACAAGTTCGATGAATAAGATTGAAGCAAAAAAAAATAAGAACATAAGATAAAAGATATTATTGCAAACAAAATAATACCACAGGTGAAGTGGCATTTTGGCTGCTTTAGCTGCTTCTTTTACCAAATGTTTCAATCAAGACATTATTATTGCATACTATCTACGGCATATACATATCATACTTTAAAAAGCTCTTTGGTTATGATCTAAAAATTTCAAGAAATCATAACATAATCTACATCAACAATACCACTAATAATTAATTAATGAACAACATGAATATTCTACTACATAAATAATTAATTAAGTACTCTTCTTGATCAATAACACTCCAATTAACAAAAATACTATCCCATCCAAACAAACCATCAACAATAAATGATCAAATAAAACGCTACTAACATTGTATAATATTATGACCACCTGAACCAAGAAATATTGCAAATAGAATTTATAACTGTATAACAACAAGTAAACAATAATGGAACATTAATTAATTTGCAAACAAGCCTTACAAGTACATGTAGCATTATATTGAACTTCACCCAATGGCGTCGTCTCCTTGCACAATAGGTGTACGAGCTGCAATGTGACATAGTTCTACAAGTCAAACTTTATGAATACAATATTTTTTTGTATAAAAATAAAATCATAGAACAATTATATTAAATTATATACTTACCCTCGTCTATCTCTGATTTAATCCAATCATTCCCAACAATCAATGCTTCAACAACATTATAACTCAATTGAGATCGTTCCTCATCAAGGACACGACCTCCAACACTGAAGGTTGATTCTGATGCCACGGTATTTGCAGGAATTGCTAGAATGTCTCGTGCAATCCTCCTAACATAGGAAATCTTCCAACTGCGATGTTAGTCTTCCACCAGTATAAGACATCAAATCCAGGTACACAAGGGTGTTTAACTTCTTCCAGATAAATCTCCAATTTTGTTTTTTGAACAACCTGTGACGAACTAGTATCCGCATACCATGCATCAAACTCAAACTCACTCATAGAGCTTTGTGCTACTCGTGAGCACTAGTAGAGGCTTGTGATACATACACCATACTACCACCATAAAACACATATAAATCCTCCAACGCCTCCCTAAAACTATCAATGTGCACCCAAGCATTTTCACCATAGATCTTTGTGTAATAAAATCTAACAATGTGCATCTTAAAACAGGGGTCTAGGACAACACCAACTGCCAATGCCAAACAACAATCATCCTAATGCTTATCAAACTTGAGTTTCATCTTATTACTCGTCACCTTAAGATACTCAGTCTCACATTTGCCATTCCATCAACTTCAAATGGATTTCACAAACATATGGAAAGAACACATGCCATTCCATCAACTTCAAATGGATTTCACAAACATATGGAAAGAACACATTTGAAGTGGGATACTTCGACCCACTAAAGTGACGAATGGCATTGTAAAATTTCTTCAGACACTCCATTACTACAGTAGCAACCTCCCACTCTGCATCAGATGACTTATAAAGATAAGAAGGATCATGATCCTTAAGGTGACTAAAGGCTGCCTTCGAGGGAAGTGATGTCTCTAACAATTTATAGGCCGAGTTCCAACGAGTATAAACATCCATAGCTATTTTCCTTTCACCACTTAGCCCACATTGTTGTATATCTAGTTCAAAATTATCATTCGCATATGGGATTCTATCCAAATATCTGACTGTAGAACGGATATTTTCAATCAGTTGTTTGAGTACACCAAGTCCATCTTGCACAATCAGATTTAAAATGTGTGTGCTACATCTCACGTGTAGCAAATCCCCATTCAGTGACAGCAAACTCCTTTCACCCAACCACTCTTCAATTTAGAAATCATGGACGTGTTTGCGGCTGCATTATCAACAACCACTGAACTGACTTTCGTGTCCAAGTTCCATTCCAAGATTCTTTGTTTTCTGAAGTTAAACAAACTCTGACCATCATGAGGATAACCAAGATGCTTAAATGCAATTATCTTTTTGTGTAATCTCCAAGAGTCATCAATAAAGTGAAAAGTCAAACAACAATAAGCTTTATTAGAAGGCTCAGAAGTCCATAAATATGTTGTCAACGACACTCTACTCCTGATATTATCTAGAAAACCATACACCTTAATCTTGTCATCCTCAAAAACTCCAAGTACATCAACCT
>JAYMSP010000353.1:0-56401 GCA_036897095.1 Plantago elongata | reverse complement strand
TAGCAGAACGGAAATGAAATGAAGCAGGTACAGTGTAACTTATCCAATTTGGCACAATAGTCGGTAACGCAGTACACCCAGCAGCACGTAGCATCGCCACGCAATGGGCCCACGTGTTGGCACGCATGGTGCCCGGTTTACTTTGGACAGCGGTCGATCGGTGGCGGTGAACCGGAGTTAGTTGGCGCGATCGATTTCCGGCTTGGCTCGGAATGGCGCGGAGAGAGAGGCGCGATAATGGCGGTCTTCAACGCGGCGAAGCCGGCTTTGGCACGGTTGGCGGGGTCGCATGCGCGAGGAAGGAGAGAGGAGGATGGAGCCGGAGGAGGAGAGGAAGAGAGAGCGGGGAAGGAGAGAGCCGATTTGGGCAAATTGGTGCGGTTTGGGTGTCTGATTTGGGAATAATTCGATTTGGGGGTGTTGAAGAAGAAAGAGTCAACTGGAGTCAACTGTGTATATATGTATATTCACCTGGCACCTTCTGGATCCCGAACGGCTAACGAATAAATTCCAGAAAAATGTAAAATCGATTCCTACGCGATCTTGGAGTCGAACTTAAGCTAAAGCAAAAATAAAATAAATATTTTATTTTTATTAATTTTATTATTATTTTATTGCTCGTTATTAATTTCGAGACGTTTCGCGCGACGTTTCATCACTCATTCGACTCGAATATTTTCTACACTCATTCAGGATGCCGAAAATAATGTTTGACGAATTTTAAATGTACGTACCGAATATTCTGGGCCTTTACAACCACAGTGTTGGAGTAGTAGCGAGAAAGGTGGTGGGTGGAGTAGTTTTATTTGTCGTAGTGACAGGATAGAGGTCTTCAGTGCTTTCACATCTCATTAGACGGTTCGCCGTTGTGAAGTCTTTAACATAAAAATCGTGAGGGTCAAATTCAACAGAAGCATGATTATCGATGGTGAATTTGCGAACCGAAATAAGATTTTTGACTAGATTAGGAGCATGGAACACGTTGGGGAGTCGAAAGTTGGAATTTTAATGAGAGAGAGACGTATGACCGAAGCCACGAATAGGAATACTGCTACAATTACCAACAATAATACCAGTATGTTTGCTCGAAGAAGAATAAGACGAAAGAGTACCTAGATTAGGGGTGACCATTCGGATTAATCCGATCCGAACTTCGGATTAATCCGAAGTTTCGGACCAACTGAGGGCCGATCCATAATCCGATCCGAATCAGGATCAGATTCGGTCTAATCCGTCCCGGATCGGGTTTTTTCGGATTAATCCGAAATTAATCCAAAAATAAAAAAATTACAATTTCAGAACTGAGACTTTTTTTTTTATTTTAATATAGAATTCAATACAATTATTACTAAAGAACCTACAATGCCCAATACATAACTCAAATATAGTAGTAGTATTAAATTTCTTTCACCAAAACTCTCAAGAATGTGTTAAATTACCTCAAGCAATTTCCTAAACCCTCAACTTCCCAGCTCCAAGAAACAAGTCTATAATCTGAACAGTATATTCATCAAATCCTCCAACATCAATGCTTCCTCATTTATCTCTTCCCCACCATCCTTTTCCTTCTTCTCATCGCTCTCCTTCACAGCCTCTTCTTCCAATTGCTTCGAAACCTCGGCCTCGGCCGCTTTCTCGGCCTTCAACAAAGGAGCGTAATACTCCAAATGAACCTCCATACACTTCTTAAGAGCATAAGTTGATTGGACAGGGAGAGATGGTGGTGGCGACGTGAAAGGAAATGGTGGTGGGTTCGTGGAGGAGATCCGGTGGATGGAGATCTGTGAGACGGTTGACAGTGAGAGATGGTGGTGGCGACGATGAGTGGTGGACGGTGGAGGGCGGGCTGGATGGAGGCTGTGATTCTGTGAATGAGTGAAAATTGGGAATGAATGATGTGAGAATGACTGAGTCTGAGACATAGGGTTTAGCCGTTTGGATTTACAAAGTCTGAGACATAGTTGCTACTTAGACTTAAAAACGTTTTGGTATTGATTTTTTTTAAAATTTATTTCGGATTAAATTCGGATTATCCGAAAATTCGACGGATTCAATCCGACCCGACCCGAAATCCGATCCGAATATAACGAATCAAATTGTCGAATTTTCGGTTTTCGGATTTTTTGGGCACCCCTACCCCCAAAAGGCTCATATCTACTAACATTAGTTAACTAGTTAATTCAGTTACTAATACACGTGGTGAGAAGTCTTGAAAAGTAAACAATATGATTGGTGAATGACTCCATATAGAAAGACCAATAATCACACGAAAAGTCTTCTCCTCACTAAAACTCCAACTCCACTGTTTCTTCTTCTTCTTCTTCAATTTCAACTCCTCCACCCAAACATGTCGAACAACCGAACAGACACCTCCTGCTGCAGCTGTTGCTTGCGGTTCCTGATCACCTCCGGCCTAACCGCCCTCTTCCTCTGGCTCTCCCTCCGCACCTCCAACCCAAAATGCTCCATCCAAGACTTGTACATCCCTGCTCTCAACCTCTCCACCACCAATACCAACAATCACTCCATCTTCTTCGACCTCCAGCTCCAGAACACCATGAACGACAAAGGCGTGCATTACTCCAGCATCAACCTCACCATCTTCTTCAACTCCTCCCCTGTTTCCAACTTCACCATCCCTCAGTTCTACCAGGGCCACAACAAGAAGGCTCGTAGGCGAGAGCTGCTCCCCGCGGACGGTGTTCCGTGGCCGGAGGCTACGGCTGCGGTGGCGAATGGGTCGGAGGTGTCGTTTCGGGTCAGGATGGAGACCCGGGTTAAGTTCAAGATCCTGTTTTGGTATACCAAGAGGCATAGGTTTGCTGTTGGGAATGAAGTCAAGGTTGACCGGTCGGGGAGGAAGGTCGGGAGGAAGGGAGTTAGGTTGAACTCGGGAAGTTCGGATTCCAGGAAGGTGCATTGGGTTGGAATCGTGGGGCTGGTTATTGTTTTCAGTTATTTTGTTTTGTTTTCGTAATGTTGAGTTGATATTTGGGTGTAGATTTATAATCCTGGGTCCGTTCCTATGTATGTTTATGTTGAGTTCTTGTTGTATGTAAATGTAGTAGTTGTGGTAGTAGTAGTAGTGTACTAGATTGTGTAATCATTTAGGTTATTGGAATTTCATGTTAGTTATCAATTGATTGATGCTGTGTTCTATAGGATGAATTATTGGAAAATGTGTGAAATGTAAAATTTGTTAGGAGAAAAGGTTTCATCATCATCATCATCATATATATATGGGGAAAAAATATAGGTCTAGTGAGGTACAAAGTTATAATGTACACTAGCTAGTACTTGCTAGATTGTGTATCTTTAGGTTCTTGGAGATTTTGCTTAGCGATGATGTATCGGAATATGTGAAACGTAAAATTTGTCAGAAGGGAGAAATTGGTTTCGTGATCATACAGATAAGGATATGAATTTATACTGTGCTTCTTAGTTATGATTAGATGCTGACCTAATAGACCTTTCTGTGTATGATTAGTGCGGGCGTGACGAAAGCGGTAGCAGAACAAGTGCTCTAATGGGATAATAGGCCTTATCTGAGTTGTGAGTTGTGCTTAGCCATTTATCTGTTATCTGGTTTGAAGTTTATAACCTAGAATCTGATATTGTGATTGACTTATTTAGAGTGTAGAATGTAGATGGTGTTTTACATTCATGAATATCCAGTTTACAGTGCAATAAAGCTACAGTGCATTTTACATCAGAAACAAGTACTAGCTAATGTGAAACATCACTAATATGTCTTGGATTTGGCATGTGTTTTCTAGGTACAAAATTTCCATGTCTTATCTCCTTATGCATGCTTTAGCTGATATATATCGTAGTATACACACGCATATCTTCAGCCTAGTTGCTGCCTTGAAGTTTGACGAGAGAATAGTATGCACCACGGTTTCCTAATGAGATCAGTTCTGAGTGTGAGCCTTGTTCTGCCACTTTTCCATCTCTAATCACTGCTATGGAGTTTGCCTTTTGTATTGTAGATAATCTGTGAGCAACGACGATGCATGTTCTGCCAACCATCATTTTCTCCAGTGCTTCTTGAACCAGACTTTCTGATACGCTGTCAAGGGCGCTGGTTGCTTCGTCCAACAACAGGATTGCAGGTTCTTTGAGTATGGCGCGAGCCAAGGCTATTCTTTGTTTCTGGCCACCAGATAGCTGAATCCCTCTTTCTCCACAGTACGTCTCATAACCATCTTTCATTCCACTGCATCAAGAAATATAGATAATTGTTTTGAATCACAATCGTTCTTTTATTATTATTGACTTTTCGATATTCATGCCTAAATATTGCATTTCTCAGTTACTCTAGATTAAGGTTTGCAGTGTTTAAAGTACTATAGAATCCATACCTTATGAACTCATGTGCATTAGCAAGCCTTGCAGCCTTTCTTATCTCAGATTCTCTTGCACCTGTCTTCCCATAGGCTATGTTCTCATAAATGGTTCCAGCAAACAGTGTAGGCTCTTGGCTGACTAATGCAATTCGAGACCTCAAGGCTCGCAGATTAAATTCCTTTATGTCCTTTTCGTCAATGCTCACTGATCCGCTAAATGGATCATAAAATCTTTCAATGAGGCCAATTATTGTCGATTTTCCTGAACCACTCTGACCAACCAAAGCTACAGTGGTTCCCGAGCTTATCTTGATACTGAGGCCTCTCAAGACCAGTTGTTCCGGTCTTGCTGGATAGGCAAAAACAACGTTTCTGAACTCCACTCGACCCCTAATATCCTTTCTCACTGCGTCAACTGTCCAAGAGCTCTCTGGTTCGATCTCACTCCTTCTGTCAAGAATTGCAAATACTGAACGAACAGCATTACTTCCTCTAGATAAATCTTTGGTCATGCTTCCAGCCTCCGCAATTGTATATGCCGTAAACAGAAGAACTAGAAAGGCCTGAAAGAGTTCCTTGGGACTGATTTTATCGTCAAACAACAGCTTGCCCCCATACCAATATGCTAAAGCTGTCGAAGCTGCAGCAAGAAACTGAGAACTGCACAGACCAATACCTATTAACAAGAATTTGTGCCTTGTGGTTAGCCTCAAATGTGCATGCAAGTTTATAATAGGTCACATAATCAAAGAGAAAAAGTCAATACCTGCAAACCAGGATTGTCGAATACTCTCCTTTCGTGGTCCATCCAACGTCTCTCTGAAGAGGCCTACTATCCTTTTCTGAGACGAGAAAGCAGTTATAGTTCGATGATTAATGACAGCTTCACTTGCTAGCTGGCTTCCCTCCTTCTGCGCTATTTGAGCTTTTGTTGACATACTTTTCATCAGAACACTTCTCATGTAGAAGCTTCCGATTACAAGAGGCTGAGCTGCCATCAACACAAGGCCGAGCCTCCATGATAAGTATAGTCCTAGAGCATACGCAAAAGTAGCCCCGAAAATTGCTTGAGCCAAAAGTGACATGCGATCTCCGACAAGTGAACGAACTGTGTTTGCCTCTGTGGATAGACGTGCACATATAGCCGCACTTGTATTTTCCTCAAGATCAAACCATCCAATCTCAAAACTCATTAGTTTCTTCAGCAACATCTCCCTGATCCTTTTAGTTAACTTCTCTCCCATGACTGCGAAGTTATAGTGTTGAAGGACATTTGTGAAGAAGTTGAAGATACCAAGACCTACAAATATCAACGAGTAAGTCCTCGCATGAGCTGGAATCTTGTTTTTATCGGCACCGAAGTAAACTGATATAAGTGCTCCAACACAGTAGGCATTGATCGGTTGAACAGCTCCGGAACCTATTGCTCCTAAGCATCCAAGCAAAGTGCTCAATCCTTCAGGCTGGTTCATCTTCAGCAAACGCCATTGTGATGGAGCCGGATAGTCCAGATGCCTAGCATCCTCTTCATCACTGTCATATTCACCCTCATATTGAACCGAATATGGAGCAGAAATCGCGGAAAATGGGCTATACGGGTTCATAGCGGGAGTACGTGGGCTTGACATTATGCTGGCGGGACTAGGAGGTACACTCATCCTAAATTGACTTCTTCCACTCATCGGAGTCCTAGGAGTCCTCGGAGTCATAGGAGTCCTAGGAGTGATGCTAGTTGAAGAGTCTTTCTCTCCTGCTGATAATTGTAACTCTACCATTTTCAAGTATTCTCCTCCACTAAGCTGCAAGAGCTCTTCATGTGAACCTGATTCAAATACTCGCCCCGCTTTCAGGACCACGATAAGATTAGCCATTTTGATAGTGGACAGCCGGTGTGCTATGATAATTGTAGTCCTCCCCTTAGACGCCTGGTCTATTGCACTCTGAACAATGCGTTCGGATTCTGTATCAAGTGCACTAGTAGCTTCATCTAGAAGCAATAGTTTCGGGTTTCTTATCAGAGCTCTTGCTATGGCTATTCGTTGCTTTTGTCCTCCTGACAACTGCACCCCAAGTTGCCCAACCTGAACATTTTGAAACATTTGAAAAAAATTTACTTCTTAAGTTGAATATTATTTTAAAACTATAACTGTGGAGTAATTTGCATTCTTACATGAGTTTCATATCCATCTGGCAACTTGACAATGAAATCATGTGCATTTGCGGCTTTTGCTGCTTCTTCTACATCTTCCATTGTTGCTCCTTCCTTGCCGAATACTATATTTTCTCTTATTGATGTTGCAAACAGAATAGGTTCTTGATTGACTAAGCCCATCTGTGATCTCAACCATTTGAGATGTAATCTGTTTATCTTGTATCCATCCAACAGGATTTCGCCTTCTATAGGGTCATAAAACCTTTGAAGAAGTGAAACGATGGTGGACTTTCCAGAGCCACTGCCCCCAACTAAACCTACGGTTTTTCCTGCTGGAACTGTAAGATCCAGGCCTTGCAGGATGGGTGTGTCAGGTCTTGATGGGTAGTTGAAATAGACACTGTTGAATTGAACTTCTCCCCTCACATATGAGAGTGCTTTACCCTTTTTGTCATCTGAATCTATGCCTGGTTCACGATCAATCATCTCTGTGATCCGAACAGCAGCAGACTTTGCTTCTGTGATTGCAGTGAGATTCGGAAGAGCAGTCAAAATGTTTCTGCAAAGACCAAGAAGTGAGTGATGGAAGTAAGTGTTTGCAAGTGCAAATATGTGAAATTATCTGTCTAGAGTTTATGATCAGGTTTCAGGATCACTCCTATCCTGCCAAGTTTTTGTACTGAAGAGTGAAATAAGCTTGCACGAATCAGTTGCGAACACTCGCTCAGTCACAAAATTACTAGGCTAGTTACTATGTGGAACATCTAAGAATATAACTTACAATCCTCCCATGAGAACGTTGAAACCAGCAACAAAAACATCGCCACCCTTTTCATGTCTTTTGCTGACGAGAATTGACCCGATAAAAGCTTGGAAACCCCAGCTGATATAGATGACTCCCATGCTCCCCATCATCAGCCCTCTTGCTAAGCCTTGCTTTATACCTAGCTCCATTGTCTTTTCAAGTGCACTGCTGAATTTCTCTATGGTTTCGTTTTCTGCCACATAGGAATACACTGTCCTGATTGAAGAGATTGCTTGCTCTGCAATTCCACCAGCAACAGCGTAAGATTCTATGGTTTGCATTGCAACGTTCATCATCATCATCCCGAATCCAAGTCCTGGTACTATGAACATTAGAGTGAACGGCACAGCAGCCAGGGTGATTCTCCATGAGAGTATGAACGCAAATATCATGCAGAAGAAGAAGGATGACATGTAAGCAATGCAGTCGGGTATCTGCATAGAAGATTCAAATATGTCAAATGATTTGAATCCGAATTACAGTATATCGGTATTCAGGATATAACTCAATAGATGACTGCTAGAACATTCTTAACCAACTGATCAGCTTTTGGCTTTTAAGTTATAAGCCATTTTGTAGAATTGAAAGAACGTGCTTTCAGCTGTGCTCCGTTTCATGTAGGTGTAATGAAGGCTACTCATTTTAGGCCTAGCAAACACCACCGCACTGGTATAACTCTAACCTTTGTGTTTTCTTTTCTTTCATATCGTATATCTGTAGGTCCTGAACTGAACTTTGATGAACAAAGTAAATGAGAGATCTAAGAGAGTTATAGGAAAAATACCTTCTCTCCTATTGTGATCTGGATAGTATTGGAGTCAGAAGTTATTGTCGATACAACTTGGTAAGTAGTCGAAGAGTCTGCTGCCTGAGTATCAAAGAAACCAACTTCTTGCTTGAGGACGGACTTGAGGTACTCTACTCTCATCCTAGAAGTCTGTCTCTCTGCCGTTCTTGCCCAACACAATCCTTCTGTAAAAGTAAACGGTGCAGTGTTGCTTCTCAGGATTAGATACAAGAAAATGTTTAGATAATTTCTGTTATTCTCTCTAGTTGATGGTGTGAAAATTACCTACGAAAGCCGATAGCCCCACTAGAATCGCGACGTAGAATAATCTGAGTGCATACTGTGATAGAAGAACACCAATTAAGAGAAAAATTATTGAACTGCTTCATGTACTTGATGCAACAGAGTATTCTATATCAGAGGTGGGTTGAGGTCCTGAGGTGCTAATTATCTGTTAACATGTCCTATACTGCGTGCTAAAGTCTGTATTGTGTTGCACGAAGATTCCAGTATATACACTTGGACTCCTGCATATAGGCCTAATAATACACCGTGTTTCCCTTCATAAGGTGTTGATAGATGCAAGGAATTATCAATGATAAGTAGTAGCGAAAATCATGGTGTAAACACAGAGTAGTGTCTGCTAAAACGACCTATTTGCAGGTAGTATGAGCATAAATGTTCTGAAAAAACTATAGAATGGATCAGTGGAAAGCACTGATTTTCAAGAATCATCAGATGTGCACATATTTATTTCATTTGTTCACTCAGATAACACATACTACACATTTTATTGCTCGTTACCTTGTTAACAGTCTCCATGGTGACTCGGGCGTCGCGATTACCGTATTCATTGATGACATAACTGAGAACAAACATCATAAGCGGCACCTGCAGTCCATCTCCAATGCTGCCTAGTGTCCCAAAAAACATGAACATCTTGTCCAGTCTATCAGCATACCGGAACATGCCATCCTTATTTCCCATTTTCTGCCCCCCTCTAGACTAACTATTAATGTGCGATTCTGAAACTAACCGTATGTGCATCATCTGCATCTTATAGAAGTTTAGGTGATTCTGTTTGTTCACTTGGCAGGCCTAAATTAAGTGGATACTGTATTGTATATTAGTATGGAATGTAACTATCTCATTTGTATATTAGCACTTGCTGTGTATATTAGCCGGCCTTGTGATAGCACTTGCTGTGTATTATTTGTTGAATTATTCAAGCTGTTCTATGTGTTTGTCTTGCTGTATGTTAATTTATTCTGTAATGAAAATGTCAGTTTTGGTTCATTCTTCAGTGTAAGGACCTGTTCAGCGTATATGTGAGGCATCTGCATTGTGGATGTTATAGATACGACAAGTTAATGGTGGTTTCTTCAGATTTTGAAGCTGTCAAGTTCGAGCCTTGTGGATGAAAAGAACAGCCTCGCGATATTTGAACTGTATTATATAGCATGTCGTCCAAAGGAATCTTTGGGTAACTTGGTTACATGTGTTAGCTGCTACTAAAACCTAAAACTTGTCATCTGTCTGTCTCTTTACTTTGACATTTGTTCAAGGAGGATCCTTGTGATCATAGCATTCCTAGGTTTTCACACTTCGCGTATATACAGATACGCCAAAGGTGCATAAATGGTAAAAATCGTTATCATGTACGAAGGAAGTGCATCTGATTCCGTCCACAAACAATGTGAAATTGACAGTTCATTTCTAGCTAGTAATACTTCTCACAGTTCTTGAGGCAAATGTGGAACAATGGATCCCAAATTCATACATTAGGCTAACTTGCTATAATTTTTTATTGAAACCTAAGTTGACAGGATAACATTCCATCTTAGCTTAATTTTGCATCAATGAGGCCTTTGATTGATCCCACAAAAGCAAACAGGATCACTAGGAACAAGATGAAGCTATATAACCGAAATAGAATCGATTTTTTCGTCCGAGATCCTATGCCTTTCTGCACCAAGTACATCTCTATGGGGAAGTATACTATGATGGGCCAAAAGGTAAGGGCTCCGGCTACTCCTATGATTTGGTTGAAGTACGGAAACAGTATGGAGAATCCTGTCGTGAATCCAACATAGAGCGTTCGCAACAACAGCCTTAGTCTCAAGCCTGGTACCGGTACTGTTTCTCCGTGGACTAATTTACTGTTGGGAAACTTTCTTGCGAACCATTTCTCTGTAACTGCGAACAACGGCTGACTATACACCTGATGTTTGGCAATACATATAAACAGTCAAACTATGATATCTTATGCAGATTTTTGATGAAAATACGTAGTTAGGACTTAGGATGAGAGTACCTGATATCCTCCCACAAGATGAACGAAAACACATGCATTGGCCAAGTCGACGAGCCAGTAAGGCTCATAGAAGCCAAATCCAGTCAAGAGATTTCCAGGAGTGGAGTTCCCAAAAGCTGCATAACCGAAGCCAGCACAGCATAAGTAGAAGAAAGTTGTAATGCCGAGACCTACCACAGACGCCTTCTTCATAGTGACTTTTTCGGGTGGATCTGACCTTAGAGTATCCTTGAAACAGTAGCACAATGTTTAACAATTAACAACTTATCATCACGAAGGTCACCATCAATTTTCTGCTAATGAGACAGCAAAATATGTCCTTACCATTATGTTTAGGAAAATAAGAGAAAATGGGAAAGCGAAGGCAACGTCTCCAAGTCCCTCAGCAACTGACCATACTTTTCCAGCAGCAGTAGAACTCGGTACACCTCGAATATCACCTTTTATTTCTCCGTTTTCTGTCCATTAAGATAACTTAAAACAGGCACAGCATAATAGAAATTACTGCACTATAAAGTCTATGTTGCTCCAACACTTACGTATAACTTTGGCCAAGCCTAGTCCAGATCCGATACCCGAATACATGAAGGACGTGATTGCGGCAATGATAGAAAGCCACTCTGTTTTTGTAAAATCTGGTATCTGTGATGCGAAAACTTGAATAATTCCAAATATAAGCATGAAATAAGTGGTTCCGTAGTCACAAGGAGCTGTATGTCCTTGATTGTGGTAACAATTTGATTTCAGGATCGCCCTGCATCATGCGAAACGAATAGTGTGCAGAAGTAAGTCGAGGAATTAACCATGCATTACAGTAACTTGGAAAAAAGAGCATACACAGCTAAAGATGCTGCAGAATACTAATGCGTAAAGTATGTTGGAAGAGCATATGATCGAACCAGCGTACTCACCTCATGCTAATTCCAGATGTAATTGTGTAGACTATACCTAGCTTGATGAAATATACTCTCACAATAATGCCACACGCCCATGAGTTCTTCTTGCCTGCGATGCAAAACTACTAATTTCACCGTAATGCACGCCCTCTATATTTGATAAAAGGGAAGATCTCTACTCTCTAGCTAAAAATGAAGCACAATAAAGCATATTCTCCAAAAGTTCATCTGATGAAAAATCAAACTACAGCCAACTTCTTACCTAGAATGTTTTGAACGGCATCCAAGTAGGAGCCATTGATAAGCGTTCCATCATCAAGATCTTGAGCCTTGTAGCAGTGACAAAGCATAAAAGCAGAACCAAGGCTCACTGATGCAAATGCCACCATGGTCAATGGACCTGCTATCCATCCAAGACGCGACATGCTCCATGCCAGTGACAGTACACCCGAACCGATCACTGCTGTTATTATATGTGCTAACGCCGTCCATATGGTCCCTGAACGTTGCATCATCGCAGCATTACACTTAGTAAACATCACTCAGTTCCAAAAAACAGCGTGGATGGGATGAACAAGATTGTTGAGTAAATCCTCTAGATTTTTTCAATAAAACTAATCTGTCTATAAATAGTGTTTGACAAAGCTTAAATACTACAAATCATCATAACTAACCCTAAAATAAAAAGGAAAATACTAACCTACCAAATCTAATAAAATTTTCAGAAATTGCAAAGCCCCTAAAATCACAAAAACGCGATTTTAACTCTTCAGGCGATGTCGGATTGCCGAAATCCGTCTTACATCATGGCAAATGATTCCTGCTCAGAAGTCAGAACACCGTTTCTGGTCACAAAACTTCGGCCCCACATCCAAATCAAACAATTGTTCACTAAGGCTTAATTTCGACAGGTTTCGTTCTCCATCAGATACTATATAACGCATTACTCCGACTTCATTCAAAACCGAAAACATGGCCTAATACTTATGTGGTCCAGTTCAGATCATCACACATTCACACTGCAGTATACTGCTATTTCAAAAATGGATCTACACTACAAAGCTTAGGCCATAAAGACAAGGAGTACTCTGTTCTAGTAAATTATCAGTTTGCATTATGAAATTTCCCTAACTTGTTCCAAATGTTGAGCTTTAGTCAATTTTTTGGACCATTGCCTGACTAAAAAAAGGAAACTTTTCACATGGATGTTTGAACTTTTGCTTCTACAAACTAGAAGAGGAAACTTGTACTATATCCTTTTGAATTCTTCAATGATATAAATACAATAAAACTAACAAAAAAGAAAATAAAGTAAGGTTTAGTTATAATTATAAACAAAGAGCAAGGTTTACTTTTCAGTACGACGAGCTCATGGATCGAGACATTATTCGCATATTGCGGTCAATTTTGCCAAAAATTGAAAGTATATCTCCACGAAATGTAGAACTTAGAAGTTACAAGTTGTTCGAGTGGCAAGAAGGTGAAGTTATTTGTGTCTAAAATAATTATCATGTGCATAAAATGCAAAAAGATAGGAAGAACTTGTTAAGAGAAGCTGCTAATGAGAAAAACAAGGAATACTACACTCATACATACCTGTCTTGTTTGGATCCTCAGGCTCCATAGTAGAAGCCAAGGTAGCAGATAATATGTGGAAGAAGAAGAGAGTTATTATGCAAAGTTGTCTAGCTAGCTAGTAATGGTGCCAAACTAATGATATGATATGACATGATATGATATGTTTGTGGGTGAGTAATAATTAACATACATACATAGTGTTGTAGAAGAAGACAAGGTTCAAACTTGAAAGAAAGAAGAAGAATTTTTAGAACAAGTCAATAATTGAAAATGGGCACTTGGCAAACCCAAAATAGACTTGACATCTTGCCTTATCCATCGGGCAACTCATGTAAATAAATGGCCTGCAGCCTTTATATCCTACATTTAAACAGGATCAGTTTGCCTAGCCTATGTAGGTGTAATTAACTCGTAACAACAAACGTCTATATATTTTATTCTATTACTCAATTGTTCATAACCAATAAGGAGTGAATACGTAATTTATTAGTCATTTAATTTGAATATGTCACATTTAACTTTCGTTGAATCACATTTCTTTTTCATTTTTCCATGTATCAAGGATTGGAATCCGTAACATTATATTTAATATCTTAACTGTCAAAAAAATAAAAAAATCTGAACAATACAACATGATATTAAAATCTGTAACATTGTATTTGATCTGTTTAATCAAGTAAGCGTGTGTGATCTTGAGCTACCATCCAAACACGAATTCCTTCGTGGTTAGAGGCCTAGAGCATTGTGGCTACAAGGGAAAGATGCGGATGCTAGCCCAAACAACGCTTTCATACGATGAGATTCATAAGCTCAAATCTAGTCTCCCCTAGTTGGGATAAAAGAGATCTTCTAAATCATTCATGAGAGTGGGTGGGTGCAATCGCTCCTTCGCTCCAAGTACAAACTAGCACATTTCGAGCCAGTTTATAATTTAAAACATACTCAAACTACTTTGTAACGGGCTAAAAGATATGCAAAATCAAATTAAATGGACGTTTAACTATATTTTTATTGGGGCTTAATTGATATTAGGTCTCCTCCGATACATCCCCTCCCAAAAAATTTCATACATCCCCTCCCAAAAAATTTCATGTAAATCCTACCCTCAATATGAATGGGAGTGCACGGGAGTAGATTCGGCATATTCGATGCCTTCAGTTGGTCTCTTACAATACTAACAATTCCCCCAATAAAAGTGGAAATGGGATGGAATGATTTGGAATTGGCCTGAATGTTTGCAAAATGAATTGGTCAATAACCATAAACCAGTGATAACTGATATCATTTGAACTGGTAAAAAATTATGACCAAATATCCTAATTAAAGCTTGATAAGTTGGTATAACCATAATAATTATAGTTTAGGACCCAATAGAAATCTTGTGGATTCAATTCAATTGAATGTGGTGTGCTAATGGGTGTGGAAATAGTTGGAGATGACGATCATCACACACCATTACTATCTTCTTCTTCTTCCACCTCTTCTTCGAATGCTCATACTCTGCTGGAACAACCCCACAAGAAAGGTAACTCCATTTATTCCTGTCTCTTCAACATTTATTATTGGATTCTTCAATTTTTTGATGTGATTGATTATATGCCTGATTTATTTCTTTTCCAACTGTTTAATTAATTCTCTGGTATTAGCTGTATTTGGATCTTGAATTTATTATGCCTTTCTTCTATTTCTTGCTGTTTTATGATCGCATGTTTGACTGGAGGAGGAGTTTAATCAATTGGGGAATTACGTACTACTTAACAATGGATATATACATGATCACTGATTCAGATTTCAGTGTAGTCAATCGAATCGAAAAGAAACGAAACGAAACGAAACCTCATTTATCTGCTACTACCATGAGGTGTTGAGTGTGTTTAAGTGCTTTCTTTCTTTATATTCCCTAAATTGGAATTAGTTGAGCAAGTCTGAAAAAAAGATAAAATGACACTTGACCTAGCATTGAAAACGCGAAAAACCATTTGCGTGTGCAAAACATCTGGGCTGCTTTGTGGTGTTAAATGAGTGAAATGAGTGAGTGTGCCAAACACTGATATTACGTATAGTTCACGGACTACTTCAGTTGAGAGTTTCTGGATTTGGTCTTTACTATCAAGACTCAAGGCAAAACAGGCTCTCGTTTAACACCAGCACTGCATTTTGAAGGCATGCCTCCAGGAAAAGTAGGAAACTTAGTGTCCCCCCCCCCCACCACACACACACACACATAGAATTTGCCTCTGTTAAGTTTATCATACATGCAATTTGAATAGCATCACCCTTGAAATCAAAGCAATCTAACTTCTTCTCCTTGCTGAATTGAATTGTGGGAGAGTGTGTCACACACCTGAGGTGCTGGTGATGTGGCTTTTCCTAATGTTAGTTAAAATGGGTCTGTCCTTTGGTTGTTTATGGCTCATGGTCCCCTTATACTCAAAAGTTGATTAATGAGACGTATTGTAGTTGGAGAAGTTGTGAGCCAAGAATCTCATTTCTAGAGGTCTGGGGCTCGACTAGATTCTATATCCATATTGACTTGTACTTTACAGTTGGCTCCTCATTGGCTGCATCACTGTTACATGTCTTCGATTCAATATAGTAGACGGTGCATTCAGTTGTTTATTTCTGTGAGCAATACTTGGTAGTTGGCTCCTCATTAGTTGGTTCATGCAATTTGACTAATTAAATACAGGGAATATATATGCTTAATTCAGTTGTCTGATTGCATGAAGTGGGCATGTTAGATACACCCATTTCCCTGCTTTTACCAAAATGGAGTAAGATTAACATTTGGAAGTGAGGTCTAGTTCATATGTGTAATTATACGTGCTGTCGTGCAATCATCAGGGACCATATGGACTGCTTTGGCACATATTATAACAGCAGTGATTGGTTCGGGGGTACTATCGTTGGCATGGAGCATGTCACGGCTTGGATGGGTTGCAGGCCCATTGACAATGCTGACATTTGCATCGGTTAGCCTTACATCTGCTATTCTTCTCTGTAATTGCTACAAATCTTCTGATCTCAACAATGGCCTGCGTAATAACGGCTCCTACTTGGATGCTATTCAAAATATCCTCGGTATGAAGTTGGTCATGTTACGTTTTTCCCATGAGCAAATCCAAAGAGTATGAATGTATGTAATATAATATAGTACATTATATGCATTCATCTCAGGAAAGAAAAGCGCATGGGCGGGCGGAATTATTGTGAGAATTTATTTCATTAAGCTAGGTATTGTCTACACAATTACATCCGGAATCAGCATAAGGTAAATCTACTCACCTCTTTTTCTCTTTTTCCCATTTCATAACATTCTGCCACCCCATACATTACATCCAGAATTGTTTTCACATGGCGCAGAGCAATTCACAGGTCAAACTGTTACCACTATGAAGGGCATACGGCCTCTTGTAATTACGGAACCACCTTTTACATGCTTATCTTTGGCATTGTTCAAGTTGCAGCGTCACAAATACCTGATTTTACCAACACCAAGTGGCTCTCTGTCATTGCTGCAATCATGTCATTCATGTACTCTGGTATTGGATCTGTACTAGGCGTGGCCAAAGTTATCGGTAAGCCTATGAAAATTGAAAAAATTAATAGAAAGAAGAATTGCAACAAATTCTTGATAATGTCTTATATATTAAAGTAGTCATATTCTTCCTGTCATTCAAATGTTGCGAATGAGAAAAGGAGTTACATTTCGGTTGGTTACGTCCATGTCAATCTCTCTTACTTGGTTGATACTGCAACAAATTTCTGTTTGGTTAAAATATAAAGTTTGGGATTATGCACGATCAGCTCTCTGATTGGCCATTGCAATGACTGGAAGGAGTTGATACAATTCTGGTGGCCCATTCTTAGTGTTCTTGATACCTACATGTGCACGTTCCTATTCATATGTGGATTTATTTGATTTTTATGTTCTTGAACTTAATCTACACCCCTGATTTCTGAATCCGCATTCATTTGACTGTTTCTTGCACCTGCAGAAAACAGAGAAATAAAAGGTGATATTTATGGGGTACCAAGTTCTACCGCTGCTGGGAAAGTATGGTCAGTTGCTCAGGGACTCGGAGATGTTGCCTTCGCTTTCCCATTTTCGCTAATTTTTCTGAATATAATGGTGAGGAAATATTTACGTATAACTTATATATCTGATCTCATGTACCGAATGATGGATATCTTACTGCTAATTGTTCAACAATATACTATTTTTCAAGGATACACTAAGGTCAAATCCACCCGAAATAGTCACTATGAAGAAGGCATCTATAGTAGGCATCAGCATTACTACCTTCTTCTACTTGTGCTGCGCGGGATTTGGTTATGCAGCTTTTGGGAACTCCACTCCAGGAAATCTCTTGACTGGATTTGGCTTTTATGAACCATACTGGCTCATTGACATAGCCAATGCATGTGTCTTCCTCCATCTTATTGGAGGATATCAGGTATTATCTCATGTAAATTTAGAAACTGTTTTACTGCTTCATGTTATATCTTACAGCTCAATGTTTCACCTGCATTGACGATGACAACCCAGGTGTACAGTCAGCCCCTCTATGCTGAAATGGAGAAATGGTTCGCGAATAAGTTCCCCAGCAGCAGATTGGTGAGGAGTGATACAAAACAAGTGCATGGCTTGAGACTGAATCCTTTAAGGCTGTGTTTGCGAACTGCTTATGTTGGGTTCACGACAGGTTTCTCCATAATCTTTCCTTACTTCAACCAAGTCATTGGAGTGGCAGGTGCACTTACCTTTTGGCCTATCATAGTTTATTTCCCTGTGGAGATGTACTTGGTGCAGAAAAACATAGGACCATGGACAAAAAGATCAATTGCTTTTCGGATATACAGCTTCACCACATTCCTAGTGATCCTGTTTGCCTTCGTGGGGTCAATCAAAGGCCTCATGGATGCAAAGTTCAGCTAAGATGGGAAATGCCCAAATTAGATGTTGATAAAAATTTTAGAGTTGGTATATACACAGATACAGGATTTGAATTCGCATCCCATTATTGTGCTACGTAAAGAAATGGTGTGGAACTTGGATAGTGTGTGCGAGATGCATATTAATGCTGCATGAGAGGGTTCTTGGGTGAGGTATGTGTGCGTTTGATGAGCCAGTTCGGGAGGGGATGTACGTCCCCTTTCGTGCTCTGGAAGAGATCAATTTGTGATGTTGGCTGGGGATGCAGATTAGTTAAAACTGAAAGTGACAAGATCTGCTGCAGATGAAGTTTATGTTTGTGAAACCCATTGATGCTCTTGTTGTGTATAATAGAAAACTTTATTATCTCATTTGTGAAAATCGTCCTTTTAACATAATTTATCTTGATTATCACATGTTATAGTTAAATTAGACCTGCACTCGCATAATTAAGCTGTTCTACGCATCAATCAATATGCTAAAGTCTAAATGGATTAATTAACTTTGCAATGAATTTTAGCAATTAAGATGTCAATGATTTAGAAAATCATATCTTGGATGTATTAAGTTCACATTTTTTAGACATCGAATCATTTGTCATTAATATCTAAAGTTTGGAATAATATCTCTTAAAGATGTTAATGATTTAAAAGAATTGTATCTCTTAAAATTTGCTTGCAACACCTATGCAAGGGAAAGAAAACAATCACTTCTTGATATCTACTTGTGGTCGATTTCGATTTTAGATCATGTGGGTAGTGACATATTCCTATAGCATCAACGGACAAATTTAGTTACCACTCAAGGTATATTCTCAATGTTCTCTTGGTATTTTTTCAACTTTTGTAATTTGATGATTTTGGCTAGGTTATTTTTCATTAAAAACTCATCTAATTTAATTTTATTCGATTTAGTTCTGCTTATATAATTTATATTATACTTCATTTTAGTTTAGTCATTTTAATTGAAGGATAATGTTTGGGTCTCTTCAACCAAATGGAGTTAAACTGAATTAAAGTATAATAAAAATAATTATATCGAGTTGAGTTGGATAAAATTGAAATAGTTTAAAGTAGAAAAGAATAAAATATTATTTGTTCCCAAGTAGAGTCGGAAAGTGGTGGATATAATTAGGTTAATAGACAACTTGAAGATAAATATGACAATGATGACAGACAATGATGACATGATGAAACTTGATAAGGACGTTGTAGTCAATCTAAACCAGTATTGCGGCCACAAATTTCTCCAATAAAAACTTCTTCACATAATCTTTTCATTTCTTACTTCACTTTTCATGAAAGAAGTTTAGTTACCCCATATAGATGGGCATCGGACTAATTCTTATTAATCCGACTTAACTTTTTAAATTTTTTTAGATTTGAATTAATAATATATCAATTCATCATTCAATCTGAAGTTTATGAATTGATTTTGAATTAATCTGAATTCGGATAGATTAAATCCACCTTCTATGATCTAAAATTTTACAATATAATTAAAAAATAATTCACACCACGAACTCTAATTTATATGCTTGAGTTGAACGTAAACAATATAAGATTAAAAATCACTTATAAATTTGAACATTAAAAAGTGTAAATTTTAAACATTACATGTTTTTCATATAGAATTTAAAATAATAAAATATTAAATATGCATAATTAGCCAAAATAATAGTAACTAAATTCAAAGTTCATTATTCATCGTTGTCTACTTGTATGCACCCTTAAAATTATAAAATTTACAGTTGACTTCTTGGCAAGGAGAGTCAAAGTGATTGAGTTACTAGGTTAGGAATTTAGGATGAGGGTTAATTTACATATATAATTTAGGTTTTTAGTTTTTATCCTAGTAAATATTATATTATATTATATTATCGGATTGGATCAGATAATCTGGAAATTAGGGATCGGATCGTCAAAATCCGAAACTCTAAAAACCTCAATCTGAAATTCGATCCAAAATGTTAGGATCGGATTGATTCGGAGCGAATTATCGAATTTTCAGATTGAATTTTCGGATCGAGCAATTATACCCACCCTTAACCCACACATGTGGCTCTCTTTGGTGTCACTCTGTATGTCCTGAATATAGTTGTCTGATCCTTATAGACTAACTGAAAAAGTATAATCTGTAAATTTTACATGGAGTGTGGAAAGTTTTGACCCTTTTGTTGCAGGCTATTACTCCGCTATTTTATTTAATAAATAAAGATAAAATAAATTAAAAGTATTCAAATTAGCGACATAAATGATCAGTTAAAGAAATAATTACATTATTAACTAGGTTATTTTTAATAATATTAGCTGAAAAGCTAGCCTGTCACGAATTAACTACCTGGTAACTGGTCAAGTAACTAAGGTAACTGGTTAGGTAGTTGATTATAGCTGAAAAACTAACTGATCTTAATGTAGGTGTTTAGCAAATTAGATGATATTTTATAAAATGATATATAAGGAAATTACTCCTATTTTTATCTAATTTTGATTAAACTTCATGATCGTATTTTTATATTATATTTAAATAATAGTACTTCACATTTTTTTCTAGTTATTCAAATATATACTAAATGATATTTTCACCACCACTTTAATAACAGTAGTAAAAAATATTCGTGAGCATTCTAACACAAGAGCAAGTTTGTTTTAAAAAACGGGATGTAGATAATTTATTTAGAGAGAACCTATATCAAGGAAATTATAAATGTTATCAATCAAAACAATTTTATATTTTCTTCATATTAAAATAATATTTATTTTGTTAACATCGTAGCCGTATTAATTAATAATATGAACATTTTTATTGATAACCTATATATACCGTCGTTAAAAAAGTTATGTAGAGATCGTCTTCTATAAGTTCTTAGTTAATAAGGAAAAAAAGGTAATTGATGTATAATAATAGTATGCATGTGTGCATTTTAAAGAGAGGCGGATGAATTAAAAAGAGAATAATATAGTAATAATTATTTTTTTCTATTTTATTTATTTTTGAGTCGGGGACAATTCTGAAATAAAAAGATAAGGAGTTTTCTTCTTTTCAACAAGCTAACTTGACTGAAAGAATAAACTTAAAGTTTTTCACTCATTTAATTAACCCACTTAAAATGGCAACAAAGTGAAATTAAGTGTAGCTTGCCACACTTAATTGATTAATTTCGTTATTTAAAAAAGAAAATATTTTAAAAATATCATTTGTCACACGTAGCATGATACGTGTATTATTGTTTGTCTATATTATAATACTGTGTATCATGAATTAGGCAGACTTAGTATCTTCCTTCCTCTGTACTAAAAGAAACCTTTTGATTTGGCAATTTTAGTGTCCCAACTAAAGATTCCCCTTTAAGGGAAGCAACAAATTTTACTTCAATTATAATAGCAAAATATTAAAATACACTAGTGACAATAGTACTCTCCAACAACTAAAATTAATGGCGTCAACTCACAAGAAATATTTTATTCGAACTATATACATCTCTCATTTAGTTGACTTATAATTAATTCAAAGGGGAGGTTTTGTTGGGACAGAGAAAGTACAATTTTTATACCACCTATGTGATCTTACATGTGACTGTGAGTACTATGTCGTTCAGAAGTATTATAACTGTTTTCATGATGATGACAAATCTATTAATCCTACATAATCAACACGCATACCCACACAATTTATCAGTGCAAAAAACAAACTACTAATTGATTAGCTTTTTCCAATATTGAGAGTCCATATAGAACCGGGGGTGGGGTACATTCCGACATTGTTGTTATATCCATTGAAATATATTTTCTATTTATAGATAGAGATAGGGACAACAAAATGTTGCGGGAAGTTTTATAATCATAATATTGGGAACATAGTCAATTAAGAGAAGACCAAAAAGAGATCTCTGTGTTTTTCATTTTGCTTGTTTGTTCCATTTTTATTGTCGAATCGTCACAGATTCGTCAATCTAAACGCCGACAAATGGGTCTCTTGGAAATCATTCTCAATTGGCTTCGGAGGTGGGCTAGGTTTCCTCACCTATTTGTTTGTTTTTTGATTGTTGATAATTCTTATTTTTGTGTATTTGTCTATGTAAAAACTTATGCAATTTTAATATTTTTATACTTATATATTCAAATTTAGGTATATGCTTAAGTTCTTGTACTTTTTGTTGTGCATCTTGTTGTTAGGCAATTTTGTGTTATATATTTTTACATTGGTACATATATTGAGTAGGCTTGTATACTTTTTTTTTCTTTTTTTAATATGTGTTGTTACATGGATTATTATTATGGCATTGGTTATGAAGAGAAACTTTTAGATTCTATTTTAATCACCGAGTATATTTTAAGCATTGATATTGTTCGATTTCCTTATTAGTTCAAGATGGTTATGCATGGTTGTCCTAAAGTAATATGAATGGATTTATGCATATCGTTATGAACTAATACTTATGTTGTAACTTTACTAGTTTGGCTATGCAAAATGTCCAGAATATATCTCTTCTTCTTCATGTTGCGCATTTGCTATTTCAATACTATTAGAGTTTTACATGATTAGATCTTGTTGACCGGTAAGAGGTGTGGTAGATCCAGCTGTAAGAAATGTAGGAAATTGCTCCTACTTAATCACTAGAAATGTAAGAGGAGCACTAGAATTGTTCTTGTCAACATGCATGATTTACTAACATTGCTCTCAAAATCATACTGATGGTTGATTTAACCTGTCGATCTGTATTAATCAAATTTCATGTGATCACACAGATTATGCAGGGGTAACCAATCAGTGCATGTTTTATTTCATTAAGTGTGATGGCATGATTAGCTAATCATAGTTGTTTATTGGTTTGGTGACCTCGTAGTCCTTTAAGGATTTTCAACAATATAGATTTTGTATTACATCTCTATGTTTTGCCACATATATCTTACTTTCTGTTCTTCAACATGTTGTGTAATGACAACACATGAATTATATATACAATAATATCCATAGTATATGTCAGTTATTTGCCCCGAGGCTCTAAATGTACTAAATTTGACAAAACTTTTGATTCTTGTGGCAATCCATTGAACCAATATCAATAGTTTTTTTTTCTTATATTAATCTTTAAATCGTAGACGTAATAACATGCATATTCTTTTTCTTATTTCCAAAAGGAGTTCAAGTATGTGTTTAATGTCAATTGTTTGTAGTAATTACTCTTGCAGGCATCAAATTAAGAGTATGTTGACAAATACCTATTTATTTTCATAAAAGAAACAATGTTAATAATATGTGGACTCAGTTTACATACTTTTGTATTGGTGACAGCCTCTTCTTTAAGCAAGAAATGGAATTATCTTTAATTGGTCTACAAAATGCTGGAAAAACATCACTCGTAAATGTTGTTGCGGTAAGTATGTTCTCATTTATATTTTATATTTTTGAAACGGGTCAAAATACAATTCATTTACTTTGGTATATATATATTTTTTGTATAGACTGGCGGTTACAGTGAAGATATGATCCCTACGGTTAGCTCTCTTCACAAAGCTAGACATTCTGAAGATTGTGATTTTGTGCTTGCACATCTAAGTAGTTGGTTGTATCATGGTTTGTTTAATTCTTCAGGTAGGATTTAATATGCGGAAGGTTACTAAAGGAAATGTCACAATAAAACTGTGGGATCTTGGAGGTCAACCAAGATTTCGAAGCATGTGGGAGCGATATTGTCGTTCTGTTTCTGCCATTGTGTATGCTACTAACTTCTTTAACTATTATATTAACTTAAATAGATTGAGTTTGCAAGTCTATGATATTTAACATTTGTAGTAGCACTAATAATGGACTCACGCCCGTTTTAGTTTTTCTAGTCACAGTAAAAACAATATTGTGATGTTAACAAATCACATAATTAAGACATGATATGTGGTTTATATCAACTACTACAAATCTTTTTTAAATATGTTAAAAATTGAAACTTATAATTGTTATTTCAACAATTATTGAGCCAGTTCCTTCAAACATTATACTTGAGAGGGCATTTATGTAGTTGGGTGGTATGTTGCCCTTGCTGGCAATAGAAGCTCAATCACAGTGTTACATCACAATAACACAATTTTATTACATTTTTTCTATTCAAATTATTATATATAAAATGACTTAAATACTATTAAATGAATATCATGAAATATATATCAAACAAGGGAAAATATGATTGACCGTAGAAGTACAAATCTAAGTTACATTATTCTTTATGTGAAAACCTATAATGTTGTATGTGTAACCAACTATAAAACAATGTTAATGTTGTGCAGATATGTTGTGGATGCTGCTGACCACGACAACATCAATATCACTAGAAGTGAACTTCATGATCTATTGAATAAACCCTCACTGAGTGGCATTCCTCTATTGGTCTTGGGAAATAAGATCGATAAACCTCAAGCTTTATCAAAGCAAGAATTAACGGATCGAATGTAAGTTTACGAATGCAAACAAAACTTTGCAAATACTTGAAAATTAGTTGATAGATAAATAAAATAAGTTTGAGTAGATGTAAAAAAAATGATATTTTTGCATACATGTATACAAGCATTCAAAAAAAATCCAATTAAACTAAAATATCAAATAATATGCAGGGAACTGAAATCAATCACCGAAAGAGAGGTATGCTGCTACATGGTCTCTTGCAAGAACTCTACAAACATTGATCAGGTCATCAATTGGCTTGTTAAGCATTCTAAATCGAAAAGTTGAACCATAAAGTCAACAAATTATTAGTTGTTAGAGTTAGTTTTTGGGGGCGGGTGAAGTAGTTTTTCTTGGTTGAAGCACATACATAACCTTTATTTTTGTTGGTTTATTTGTTCGGAGCTTTCTTCATTTTGTATATTAGCTTACATGTTCACTTTGGGGACTTAAGAGAATTTTATTTTTCGGCATGGAGACATCTAACTTGTCTCGCATTGTAACCTTGTCTTGCTTTATATATAAAATCTTGTTCACTATTAATGTGTTGAGTAAGCTACCAATATGCATTATTTCAATAAACATATTTTAACATCTTAATGGTGTGACTATAGTAAGTTATACGATGTATTAAGTTGGTTATAGCTAATTAATTTTTTCCATTTCAAAACTCATGAAGAGGCAAATGCACTTAGTATAAAAAATAATTAATTATTAGATAAATAATAAAATATTTTGCAAAAAAAAGAAATAAAAATTAGTTAAGTAGTCTTATTCAATAAGTTTAATCTCAAGTAAATTTATGAAGGCATATTGAATTTAATATGACCATCAATAAAACCACCTAATATATGATTTAGTAAGATATAAGAGAATTAAAATTATTTTGTTTAAGTGAACACATTTTGTGGAGGAAATTGGAAAGATCTTATAGTTCCAATTACTAATGGGAAAGTCTTTTCCCATTAGTAACTAAAATTATTTTGTTTAAGAGAACACATTTTGTTCAAACTGTGCTAGAATAATATAAAACTCGACGAGCAAAAATCACACAATTATTCACCTACCATATGGATGTATATGAGTTGTAGTATGAAATAAGGATATAATTACTAGTGTATATATGCTAAGCCAAAACAAATAGACATGTAGTGAGAGTCAATCTATTATAGCTTTTGACTCAACAATAGTGTCCTATATAATACAATACAAGGATAATCCTTAGATCCTAAAATGTGGTATGCCCTCAAGCGAAAATAGCTCAAATACATACCAATAAAATTCAGGGTTTTAGTCAAGGTCATACATCTTACAACTCTTGGAGATGGATCTAACCAAAAAGAGTATTGAGTTCATAAACCAAGAAAATGAAGAAAATTGCTAAACCATTATCACATTCCCTCGTAGTCTTGATTTCAGACTTAAAGAAAATTTTACAATTTGCGAAATACCTATCCCAGTCTCTCCTAGTTGTTTCCCTTTCAAATCATGTGATGAAGATTGTGCATGTATTTGGAAGCTTCGTCTAGTAATTGGTGGGTCTTGATTAGACAATAAATTAGAGTCTCATCTCGTCTTTTTAACGCCTTTTCTTAGTCTTTATTTACATTTTATTGTGTTCTTATGCATTTTTATGTTCGTGTTTTAGTTGTGATGTATAGGTTCACGTTTTATAAGTTAAAACCGAATGAAAAAGACGCTTTGAAGGGTCGTATTCAAGCATAGAATGCTCAAAACACCATTTGGAAGGCACCAACTTCGATCCTTAAAGATCCAAAGTATCTTGGCACTTAAACGGTCGGATGCGAATGGTGGAACCGAACGCATCCGGAATCACAAATAGTTTGGAGGCTTCATTTTTTTAGATCAAACGCATTCGATTTTTGTCCGTACGTGCCCGCCTTTTGAGATTCCACGATCGCCCTTTCGTCTTATGATTTAAATTAGAAAAATACAAATATCAATCAGAAATTAAAATTTACCTTTTAAAACATATTAAAAATAAAATAATTTTTTTAAAGAATTATTTATTCTTTATTTTAGTATTTTGAAATTTAACGAAATAAATATGTCAATTTTTTTATTTGTTGCATATTGTCTGGCATGACGAACCGTAGAAAAGCCCTTGTTAGTTCTAATTATGTTGATTATGTGATGAGTTATATTATCATATTTATACACACATCATAGTTCATTCATTCATGAGTTAGAATTCGGAATCGCATTCACTTTAAGATGTTATCAGTTTGAAGTAAAGTAATTTTCAAAGTTAAGGATAAGTGAAGGGCTTCTAGGGAACATCATGGTATTTTGTGGCATAGTTGCTAGTTCATGTTCAAGGGGGAAATTTTTATAATATACCATAGAGACACATCCATTTTATATATAGCACAATGACTATGTATTTTTTGTATACCTCACAGTGGCTACTTGTTTAGAAGATATACTTCAGTCATTTATTTGCTCCGATTTCGTGATTTATTACACGCACATAGGGCATCTCACGCGCTCGACACAATGACTTTGTATTTTTTGAATGCCTCTTTTTTTTAAAATAATTTTTGAGATTGAATCACAATATGACATGTGTCAACCGTTTGAGATACTTTCGACGCTTGAGGCACTTCGTACGTATAAAATACTCCCGGCACGTGTAATAAATCACCAAATCAGAGCAAAAAAATGACCAAGATATAACTTCTGGACAATTAGCCATTGTGAGGTATGCACAAAATACATAATCATTGTGTATTATATAAAATGGATGCGTCTCACTCTATATTATACTTTAAAATTATTATATAAAATGGATGCGTCTCACTCTATATGATACTTTAAAATATTTTCCCTCATGTTCAACGACATTCGATTCTATTTAGGGCCACCATAGTGACCTGAGGTCGGCATATAGCCACCATACTTAGTTAGGATAAGAACCTACTATGCCAAGTGAACTCACGCAGGTTCTTACGCATTACTCACCCGTCCGCCACTGGAAACACCAAATTCCCGTCCGACTTGCATGTGTCATGTTTGTTTGACGTTCCTTGATAAAATAGTTCAAACGTTAAAGTCTTAGTCAAACCAGGTCACAATATTACATTGAATTCGTCATGATTAATATATATAAAAGATGAAGACAAACCTTTAAGTCATGGCACATGTATGGAGTTTGCTTAGTCAATGAACACGACTGACCTCTTTCTACAATATCAATTTTAAATATTAGAAGCAAAGTTGATCAGTAGAGTGGTGAACGTTGCTAGATCAGTGATCAATATCATGAAGATTCTTAATATTTTTTTTAAGGTTACGATTTCAAATACTTTATAATGCTGTAAGAATTTAGTTATTTATAGTTTTGATGCATATTTCAAAAGTTCAATAATTATTTTCAACAATTTTCATGGTAAATTGTTTAACGTGCAAGGTGTTATTTACGCTTTATCTTTTTACTAGTTGAATTTATAAACTCAGAAACTAAAGTGATTCATATTTTTTCGTAGTTCATCTTTTTAAATTAGGGAGCTACAAGTATACTCCCGTACTAATATATTAAGAAGATTTTGCTCATACATTCCATGAATTGTGCACTTGTAAACAATTTCTTTTTAAGCACTAATTTGAAAAAAAATTAAATATTCTAGGAGACGGTCTCTTTTTAAAAAAATAAAATAAGACGGTATCTAGATAATTTGATTTAGTTTTTAAGTAATATATCATTAAATAAAAAAACAGGCATTTATCTTTGAGGTGATTTTCCTCTTTTGACAATTCTTGTTTGACCATGGTGGGAATATTGGGAGTGAGGAAGCAAGAAGTTGAGAAGACGTGCTCGGGAGTTGTCTTCTCTTCAACTCTTCCGCTTCCGCCATTTATGTTTATTCCCTTCTCCTAACTTCATTACTCCATTTTATTATCAACCTCTTTTAAAATTTTTAATTATTTGTTTACAAAAATGACTATCACGTAAGGAAGACAAAAAATAAAATAAAAACATAGTGAATTAATTGAACTTATAAATTTTAACTTATTCTAACATATTAATCTAGAGTCGGACTCGATTAATTAGTGGTCGGGTTATGGTTAGAACGAGGAAGAAGAGAGACGTGATACAGAGTGTTGAGTTGTGTCGTATGTATGTCATAACCTATTATTGATTATCCAGCTCTTCCTCTTTCTCTCTCTAAAAGAGTAATAAAACTATACATACAAATACACATTTCATATATACATACCTACACGAGAAGAATTACCACTACTCCATTTCTCTCTCTTCAAAGTAATCGAAACCCTAACAATTTAATTCGATTAGGAAAGAAACTCTTCGATTTCTTCATTCATTCAATTGTACATATGATTGATTATTACCTTTTTCTATAAATTCTTTCATTTCTTTTCAGCTTAGGTCTTGTTCCTTTTTTCTTCTTCTGTTCATATTAGGAAAATTAAAAAAAAGGGATTTAATTTAATTCATACATACAACAGATGTGTTTTTTCTGAGGAGTCTTGTTGTGGTGTATTGTTGTTGTGTTGATTGTGAGGTTAAAAATCCGGTCTTGAGGATATACTTTTCTGCCATGGTTTCATGATGGGGAAAAGCAACACAACAGAATAGCAAACGTAATCGGAACCCCTTTTTATTTGTTGTGATTTGCATGGTTTTCGACGGGTTTTTTGAGGTGTAAGTAGAATGAGCAGACACCTGTTGTAAGGAGAACAAGGCTTTGGTTTGGTTTGGATTGATCATAGCTAGCTGCGATTATTCATTTATTGTTTCTTTTCTATATAAATAAGGTGGACTTTTGTGGAGGGTTATGTTCATTAGAGACTTGGTAGGGCTGAGGAGCTCTTTTCAGTTTGTGTTTGCTGTGTAGTGGGGATGTCAAAAAATGGTGACGGGGGAGGAGGAACGGTGGTTCCGCGGAATGGGAGGGGTAATAATGGGATCATTCCCAACTCGTTTAAGGCGCTTTCATCTTATTTGAGGATTGTTTCTTCGGGTGCCTCGTCTGTTGCTTCCACCGTTAGGTCTGCTGCATCTGCTGCTTCAGCTATTGTTGACAGGGATAACGAGGCTAGCAATGATCAGGTTGGATTTTGATCTTCAGCTGTTAGTTCATTGTAACTATGATGTTAGTACCTATACTTTTAGGTTAATTTGATCTGTGCATGCAAATTTAGAATCTGAGCTCTAAACACCGTATCTTGGATACTTGAAGTCGAGTCTGCTAGTCATGAGCATTTAATGATGAGTTTAGTAGTCTTTATATGTTATTCTATTGTTCAACGGCATGTGTTTATGTATTCACTTGATGTATGTTAAGTTAGTGTTGTAGGCAGTTGGTTTGTATGTTCTCAAATCTTTCCTTGTGGGTGGGCTAGAACTTAGGAGGTAATCATCACCACTAGTTTCTGCATGCAATCCTAGATGGGTTTAGAAGGAGAAAGTATTGTACAGAGACGGAGTACATGATATATTTAGAGGTGAAATAGTTAAGGGTTTTGTCAGATGTTATAGTGTATTGAGTCGCCCTTGGCAATTATTAACCTGCGTAGATATTCTATTCCGCGCCGTCTTTAACTAAGTTTGTTACCTCTGTTGCTCTCTGAATTAATTCAGTATGGCAGTCCTAGAAAATTGTACTAAATTCAACTGAAATGGTTCTGCGTAAGAGTTCTGAATAGTTGCAATATGGATATTATGCTGGTCACTATCTGTTATCTGTCACACAAGGTTGTTCTTCAACTGTGATAACTTTTGTGCTGTATATCAGAAAGTGGTAGGAGAAGCTGTTATAGTCTTGAGCTTTTTAACTTTATGTTTCATGATTTTATACTCTATTTGGTGTTCCTGTCGGCGACAACTGTAACCTTTTCAAACTAATAGACCGTGATATCATTGGCCCCTGTGCTCAAGTACTTGTCCTTTTCTTCAGATGTCGTTTACTAATCAGTCGATGTTACTTTTGTTGCGTGGAACGTATTGGGGTCACGTGTTGTGTCAATATGTGGAACACAATTAATGCCGTTGCAATTATTGAGCATCGACAAACTTGTCTTTTTTCGTAGTTGGCTTAGCGTTATTTATCATATGGCAACGTTATGTTTGTCCTGTACTCCAACAATAGTTCCGTTCTGGGAGTTCATGTCGTCATCTGTTTTGCCCGTCACTGATATATGTTTAGGGTTGAGAGGAATTATATGTTTCTGCATGTTACATGGAATATATGGAGATTGGAACCAGTTCCCACTGTGAAAGTTTGTGTCAAAATTCATAAGCAGCATTTGTTCCGAGTAAAAATCGTGACATAGTTATCTGATTGTCCCACAGCTTCAAAGCATGCTAATCCTACTAATCTGATTTGAGCTCGTGGGAGCGTAAATGTAGATGGCTCCCCCAGCAATGGGTTTTCCCATTCATGAAAACTTGTGCTTTTTCCTACGAGAAATCAACCCTTTGATATTTAATTTTTAATAGTGTTGGTTTCTTAAAAGTACACTTGGAGTCGGAGTAGAGTGGTTTCATGTGAGTGGTTGTAGGCTGGGTATTCCGTATTTATAGCTCTGCCAATGTTTCCTGGCTTGCTTTCTCCTTGTTTGAACTTTGACTTGTGCTGCTATGGGTCTGAGTAGGTACTGAGGTAGACTTGTTGCTTGCTGTTGTTTGGAACTTTCTCTGCTTCATGCAATATGCCAATATCGACTTAGCAACAGAAAGATCTGACATTATTAGGATTTAGGGAGGTCTGTAACTTGATCTTGAATGATTGAATACTTAATTATATTTATTTCCTCATTTGGAATGTCTCATGGGAAATAAATGAATATTACTATAATTTTTAATATTATCAAAGAGATTATTCATAACTGTCAAATATGCCCTCTCGTATTTATTATCTCAAACTGGAATTATAGTTGAGCTCGCATGCATACAGACGCTCGATACAGACATATACTTATATTCCCATACTTGCTATGCAGGCTTATCTTTCAGCATATTAGTTTACTTAATACTCGTAATCCTGTCATACTGTTTATTGAAGTCATGCTAGAACTACTTTTGACTTTCATATTGTGCGATGCAAATAGTCAAAAGCTGAGGTGTTTCAAGCCCTCTCAATCCTCCTTTCATATTTAATCATATGAAAAACACATCACTGGATTCTTTAAATGATTTTTCGAGCGGTGACTAATCGATTACTTGATCATGGTGATTGTGACATGCATGACAAAAACTAAAATATTTAAATGCAGAATCGTAAAGAAGCTATTACATGCCAATAAGGTTAAGCAGACTCCATAATATGAATGACGTATGGGTTATGACTTAAGGTTTATTGTGATCACTATTCGGTGCTAGGCTGGTGTGTTGACTGTAATTTTCTTTAAAATGTGGACTTGGCATTGAGATGTGTATAATTACAGTTTCATTGTTAATGAATATCAGGACAACGAAGCGCATCTCAGTTGGTTAGACGCTTGACCTCCAACCAATAGGTTGGGGGTTCGAGTCACCCTTTAGCCATTTCAAAAAAAAATTGTTAATGAAAATCAGTATCTTACTGAGGTTTGATTTTTTTTCTGTTATTTTTGTCTTCTCTGCTAGAGATTTCATATAATCCGTAGTTCAAGTATATGATAGGTAGTCTGAAACTATAATATTATGCATATGCAGGTTACTCATATTATCACACAACACGCCATAGCTGGTCTTTGCGACATGCACTTTTGTCTGTACTTTGGCTGGTTCCAGACTGAATTTCCACTGAATTCCAGCTCATTATAGTTAGTCATAGTGTAGCTGGTGGTCTATGCATCTTTTTTCTATTGGTATTATTTAAAAAAAGAAATTGTGTGTTGCAGATAATAATCTATGGTTGCCTTTTGAATTATAGGTTTCATGGGCTGGATTTGACAAATTAGAACTTGAGAGAGGAATAAGCCGACGGGTTCTCTTGCTGGGCTACAGTTATGGGTTTCAGGTTTGGGATGTTGAATTTGCTGACAATGTGCGAAACCTAGTCTCGAGGCATGATGGTGCAGTTTCCTTTCTGCAAATGTTACCCAGACCTCTGACATCAAAACAATTGGGGGACAAGTTCTCTGAGTGTCACCCATTGCTGATTATTTGCGCCGATGGGTCATTTTCTGGTGGTGACAGTGACCAGGAGGGTTCGGGTATTTTTTCTAACGGGTCCACCCAACAAGGTCAGGGGGTAGTAAACATAAGTTGTGTGCCTACTGTAGTTTGGTTCTACTCCTTGAGATCTCAATCATATGTACATCAATTAAGATTTAGATCGGTTGTCCATTTAGTTCGATGCAGCCCTCGAGTTGTTGCTATTCTACAAGCAAGTCAGGTATATACAAATTTAATTACAACCATACTATTTTTCTGTTTAATTATTGGGGGGTAACGAGGTAGTTGTTCTGCAGATACATTGTTTCAATGCGGCTTCATTAGAGAGAGAGTATACTATCCTTACAAATCCCGTTGTGACGGGTTGCTATGGATCAGGAAATATAGGCTTTGGGCCTCTCGCTGTGGGCCCCAGGTGGATGGCTTATAGTGGAAGTCAAGTTGCCATATCAAATTCTGGTCGTGTGAGTCCACAACATCTGACTGCTTCAGCGAGTTTTCCTGCCTCCTCTAATGGAAGCCTTGTTGCCCATTATGCAAAAGAGTCCAGCAAGCAACTTGCGGCTGGTATTGTAACTCTAGGTGATGTAGGGTACAAAAAACTATCAAGGTACTATTCTGAGCTGTTACCTGAAGGTCACAATGGTCAATCTGGGGAAGCTCGTGTAAAGGTGTATGGTGTTCCTAATGGCCATACGCCAAATGCAGATGATATTGGCATGGTAAGCTTTTACTATTGAACACCTAATTTGAGCTTCGGCCAACTTTAGCATTTCTTTCAAAGTTACTCCTATTTAATGCTTTAACTCCTACAGTGTATGCTGAATATTGTTTTAAACAGATTGCTCGATGCCAATACGTAAGTTGAAAATTTTGTGCCTATTCATCTTGCATATGTTATTGCTAATATATTATGCAAACTGTTAGTACAGTATTTAGATATGTATTGTTCTTCAGAGTAGTTTGTTAAGCTGATCATTTGTGATCATCTGACTTGCCAGGTCATTGTTAGAGACATAGTCAGTAAAACTGTCATTGCACAGTTCAGGGCGCACAAAAGTCCTATTTTATCACTGTGCTTCGACCCGAGCGGCATTCTTCTAGTGACAGCATCAGTTCAGGGTCACAACATAAATGTATTTCACATAATGCCAGGACATTCTGAAGGCTCCTCGGAAGCTGCTTCTGGACCTTCTTATGTCCACATTTACAGACTGCAGCGTGGTTTCACAAATGCTGTAAGATCATTATATTTTTACTACACTATTAGCTTATATTTATTTATTTATTTATCATGTATTAATGTTTTGTCGGATAATGTGTCTGCAGATTATACAGGACATTAGTTTTAGCAGTGATAGCAAATGGATTATGATCAGTTCCTCAAGAGGCACAAGTCACCTTTTTGCTATTTCTCCAGCAGGGGGAATAGTTAGCTATCAGTCCATCGATGCTAGTTTTAGTACCAGGAACAATGGACGGAGCTTGATGACTAAGCATGGGGTGCGTGGATCATTAAATCCAGGTTTGCAGGTACTAATTCAACAACGGGTCTGTGCTTCAGGCCCCCCAATAACACTTTCTGCTATTAGCCGTATAAGGAACGGAAATAATGGCTGGAGAAATACAGTATCTGGTGCTGCAGCTGCTGCAACTGGTCGGCCAGGGTCTCTGTCTGGGGCAATTGCATCATCATTCCATAACTGCAAAGGAAACAATACGCTTGACAATATTGGTTCTGTGGACAGAAGTTATCACCTGCTTGTTTTCTCGCCTTCCGGTTCTTTAATTCAATATGCTCTGCGTCTTTCTCCTACTTCTAATGGCATGACGTCTCTGTCAGGAGTAAGCACCACTAGTGAATCTGATCCTGAATGTGATGCAAGATTGGTCGTGGAGGCACTTCAAAAATGGAACATCTGTCAGAAGCAAAATCGTAGGGAGCGTCCAGATAACATTGACTTGTATGGGGAGAATGGGAATTGGGATAGCCGTAAGGTATACCCTGAAAGAACAGAGCAGAATGATAGTTCATTCCCCGGTATATCGGGTACAGCCCGGAAGAAAAACAGTACAAGTGAAGATAACCATCATATGTATATATCAGCTGCAGAACTACAAATGCATCAAAACCCATATCCTTTGTGGGCGAGATCTCAGGTTACCCAATATTCGATAAAAGTGGTGATAGTTTTGCATATTATTTATCATTTTTCCAAATTTAATGGCATCCATTCTTACAGTATTGTTGTTGGGGCAGGTCTATTTTCAACCTATTCTGACTGATGGCTATGATGTGGAAGAAGGGACTTCTGGGGGAGAGATTGAGATCGAAAAAATCCCTGTTCGTACCCTTGAAGCTAGGTCAGGAGACTTGATTCCAGTTTTTGAATATCTTCAAGCTCCTAAACATCAAGAGGGGAGGTCTGTTCAGATTTTCTTGCATGTTTGGAATTTTTTTTTGACAAGTTTGTTATGATTGTATTTGCGAGAAGAATCTTATATTGTTCCTTGGGTGTGCTTTTTCTTTGTTTTCTTCTATTGCTGTATTCCTAAAACTGCTCGATGTTTGTCTTTTGTTCTAGTATGTTTTTAATGATGTCATTATCTGTGGATTTCTTTGTTCTTGTTGCTGTTGTGGTCAAGTTTTGTTCTTTATTGCAGGGTTCTGGATCTGAATAATGGGAGCGATGGGCAGTTCCATGATCAGGAATTTGTTGCTTCTGAGGATGACAGGGTTTCTCACAGGAGCAGTGCTGATTTCCCCGACTCAATAGCCAATGGTCAAATAGTTAATCAATCAGATAATTGTGTTGATGAAACCGGTCTAGATGGTCTTCCACCGGGCACTGAAATGACCAAGGGTTGTGTAAATACTAATGATACCCAAGTAGAGAACATTCGGCTTGAGAATGTAAATATTAGAAATGACTCGGTAAGGGAAGGGCAAGTTAGGTCCGTACATAATAGAGATGGCGTGGACAATCAATACGCAGAAGATGACACAGACTCTGGCTGAAGGTACACTTCAATTGCTATAAGGTCTTGCATGCATTATTCGCTGTTGCACGGTTTAGTATTTATAAATCTAGATAATTACCATGAACAGACATAAATGTTAGATGATTGGATTAGACGAATTGGATTCATCCGAATCCAATTCGAATTGCATTAAACAATCCAGTTATGCTAATGCTCAAATCCATTGTGTAATACTATTAATAGGGGGTCACTGGCTTGCAGCCTTGCATGCTGTAAGTTTTCTCTGTTCGTGCGAATAGCTATTAAGTTATTACTCTGGATTGTTGTCTTTCTTTTCCAATCTGTTAAAACTCTGTAGGTTCTTCACCCCAGTGATTATTTTCCTCAGATTGTATGAACGTGGTCATTGTTGCTTTGACTGTCTAGGCTTGGTTCTTGCGATTTGTCTATGTCGAATGAGATCTCTACTGCATAAAAGCTGAGACACGATTTTTTTCGTTCTTTCCAGTGTTTTAATTTTTGGATCTCATTTGCCAGGTGCAAGTCTCTGTAGGATCCTTCGGAGTTGCATATTGTGGGTGGCGCACTATACGAGGAGTGAGTACTAGATACCTCCAACTATGACTTGGAATTGTGCATAATCTTATGTTTGGATTTCTCTATCTGGTATTGTAATAACGAAGCTTGGACCCTCCATTAGCTTCGACATGTAAATACTCGCACCATCTTATAATTTATACTATGTTCGTCGTTACATTGGTGTTTTTTGTTTGTGCGTTTGAGGTTGTTTGCACTTTGCACAATGTTGCTTACCCCTTGAATGCCATTTTGTTACCAAGAAAATGCATCACAAGTGTCATTTGCCGTAGCAAGGGTGTGTCTGTTGAGCTAGAGCTGTTTCCTCTCCTACCTTTGTCTCAGGTCAATCGTCGACCACGCACCTCTCGCCTTGTTCATAACATTTACGTAGTAACTAATGAGTAAAGTGGCACATCTGCCACAAGTTAAAATATCTGAAAAGGGAATACAAGAAGTAAGAGTACGGTGCATTTGCATCAGGGGCAAAATTCGCTATACTCGAGGTCAAAAAATTCTTACTATAAAACAGGGATCATATGAATTTGAAAGCTGAATGGAGAATCAGTCATTTCTTTCCAGTTATGTTTGAAACTAAACCTTTCAAGAACTTGGCAGATTTTGTAACCGGAGAATTCATGGCCATCAGATTATAAAGCACATTTTCGACTTCTGTGATTGATGGTCGCGTGTTGAAGCTTGATACCACTCTTAGCTCCCCATTTTCTTCTTCAACAAGAATGTTCCATTTTTCCCCACTCAAAACTCCATTCTTGACGCACTTGAAGACCACACCTTGCCTCTTACTCAGGAGTCCTCTAACCTCCAAACCAGTAAATGAGAACACCACTTCGAATGAGCTCACGAAGCTGCTCAGCTCCTGAAAGCTGACCTCGTCCTCAAAACTCCACTTGGGATTGAAAAGCACCACTGGTTTAGGATAAAAACTGTCAACAACTCTTTTTATGACCGTCAATTGCGATTCTTCTGGCGCCAAAAACACGGCAACATCAGCAGAACTAAAGGTTCTAACATCCTCATCCAAAACCGAAGGCAATGCAAGGTTCTGGACAACAATGTTAGAAGAGTGAGAGCTGACGGCCTCAATTGCAGCTTCTGTCAGGCTTTGGGTAGGCCATAAGATGAGAATCTTGATGCCTCTTCCCTTCCTTTTGATCGGCATGCTACTGAGTACTTCGAGACCCAACCCCGAGAGTGACATGGGAGACTCATCAATGACAGGCACCTCGATGCGTAACCTTGGCTGCTTCAGTTTCTTAAGCTTTCCGGCGAGTTTTGGATTGTTGAGAGGTTTCTCTAAGGTGGATGCAAGTGCAGTCTTTGCTTGGAGGATCGCTTCTTCCCTAGTAGTTGGTGGAGTTGGAGATGAAAGTGAACATTTGATTGACATATGCAAAAATCTTGGTTTAAGCAAGTAGTGTTTTTCATTTTTGTTACAGATTGAACAGGATGATTGGTTTAGATGTTTTGTGGTAGATAGAGATGATATTAAGCACCTTGTTGGTTTTGGAGATATGGTCTGAAGAGAAACTCTAAGGGCTTTGGAAGCCATTGTTGCTGTTGAAAGGATTTGAAGAAGCTATATGAATATGACAATTGACATATCTAGATAAGGTTACTTATACGTTGAATATGAGCCTCAAAACCTAGGATCACATGATTCAGATTTCACTACCTAGAGTTCGAACTTGTTTGAGAATATACACATCATCTTGTTCATTCTCAGCTGGAGATTTCTCATTCATCTGCTTTGGAAGTCGAAGTACATACATTTGAACAACTACCCGTTGACACTGTCATACGTACGTTCTCCAAGTCGAAAAAACCATCATCTCCACATTTAAAAAAAACAAAAGGGTGAACTCCACTGAAATGTGCCATTGAATCAACGAAAATGCAGTGCTTTATCAACGTTGAAGCACTCACAGGGCACATGATTGCACATGTAGGTAGAGAAGCGTGCAAAAGATTTACATTCAAAGACCACCATGAACAAGTACATACATTTGAACAACTACCCGTTGACACTGTCATACGTACGTTCTCCAAGTCAAAAAAACCATCATCTCCACATTTAAAAAGAACAAAAGGGTGAACTCCACTGAAATGTGCCATTGAATCAACGAAAATGCAGTGCTTTATCAACGTTGAAGCACTCACAGGGCACATGATTGCACATGTAGGTAGAGAAGCGTGCAAAAGATTTACATTCAAAGACCACCATGAACGAAACTAGACGTTCAATTGTCACAAATGGAGTCCATAATCCACAAGATCCAAGTCTTAACAGTTAAGTAAAATCTAGAAAAACAGCGAAGTTGAGCGATAATTTTACAGTTGAATCAACACTAGATAATCCAGAATTATCTTCAAACTTAGGCAACTGGTGGGCGAAGCACATGGTCTTGAGAAGTATCGACAGTGGCGGGTGGCATGAACTGCCACATCGCGAGACCAGGGAGACCAGGGTAGCTAATTATAGGAACCAACTTATTACCAGCAACTTGGCTTTGAGCAGCATAGGCCGCAGGCATTGCAGGCGGAGCTGATAGAAATCCAGGGTGGGGAATACTCATTGTCTTCAGCTGCTGTTCTAGCTTCTCTTTCTCAGTCTTCAACCTTTGTTTCTCATCACGGAGCTCATTTTTCTCAGCCTATAAGCAAAAGGGCAAATTTTTCAGCGTAACATCTCAATTTTTGTAGATAGATTGGAAAATACTAGATAAACTACAAAGAAGCACAAAGAAAGCAGGAAACAAAATAGACGACACAAGTTTGTAGAAACATAACATATACATGCACACCAAGAAACAAGTATACCTTTAGTTCTTTGATCTTCTCCTGGAGACTCAGATTCGAATCTTTCAGCTCTTGAGCTTCACCTCTTAGCTGAGTAACCATATGAACTGCATCAACCAATATAGCAGCCTTATCTGTTTTTGGAGGTCTCCCTGGCTCAAGAAGAGCACTCAATTCCAAAAACCTGAGGAGCAGTAAATAAAATAATGGCCAAATGTTTAAAGGAGAACCGGCAAGGTGAAGTGGGCAGAGAATAAAATGAGCAGAGAATAAATGGCCAAAAACGTTTACTTGTCATTCAGCCTATCCCTGCGCTGTTTCTCTCTGCAGGCTTTGGAGCTGGATGAACCACACTGTTCAGTTCTGGGTCTGAAGAGTAATAAATAAGAGAAAAGTTATTGGCTGGAAGAGTAAAATATTCCAACAAATGAGAATACATGTCATGTTGAATGCGCAAGCACAAAACATGAAGAGATGCAGAATAAAGAGATGATGCAGCAGGAACACCCCCACCCCACATCCAATCTCTTCCACCATGATAATTTATAAGAATATCAAGATTTCCAACACAGAGCAATCATTTTCAATGGTCAGCTAGCTATGCAGTAGAGTTGAAGAAACAAATTTAGTATTAGAGAAACAAGTGGTTTCTGACCTCTTCTTTGAGCACGTCACGTTCTTGGCATCTGTATGTGGCCATGTGCCATCAATCTCCATGCTACTGCATTATATAGCCAAGTTATAAAGGAGTACTGAACTAGTGACCATACTTATTTCCTTGTGTGAAGTAACAAATGCATGACATAAGAGAAATTTTGCATGCAAAAGAATCCAAATGAATATAGGGATAATAGGCAAAGATTTGAATTGATTGAAAGCTAATCTATTGATGGCAAATTATTCAGTATCATAGCAAAACCAAATAACTACAGTTTGCACAATTGCACCTTATTTTTGTGTTGGGAAGTTTCCTGCTTCAAAACATGGTGGATGGTTCATTTGTCCACACTAAACTTCATAAATGGGGGGAGAGGAGGAGATCTCCCAGTCGTCCAACAAAATATGGATCAATTCCCCGAGGCAGGTAGTGGGAGGAAGAGGGAGATGTTATGGAGCTTGAAAATATATGGACCAATTCCCCTAGGCAGGCGGTGGGAGGAAGAGGGGGTTGTTATGGAGCTTGAAAATATATGGACCAAAGTACTGATTTAATGAGAAGAAATTACCATTGAATCATATCCAACATGCACTTCATGAAACAGCATAAGTATCTTTCACACAAGCAACTGAAGAAGCTAATTTGATTACGACCATCTCTACCTAAACCTTAAGGTAATTCTCATATATTACTTGGAATGGACAGTAGGGGTCCTTGAGCTTCAGTATATGATGCTGACCATAACTTTTATACATTTGCTTCCATCTCATGGTTTTAAAGTCAGTTTCAATTATTATTTCACTAAAACACAACTCATGTGCAGACACTAAACACATTTCAAGTTGAACATATTTAAGCCAAACTATAGTGATACACAAAAGCTTGTTTGTGATGTCCTCGATTTAGACAATGATCATCACTACCAAGTGTATACTTCTAACTTCTAAGCAATTGATCATGAAGTGAATGAAAATAGCCTAAGGTGTCGATTACGAAATACTGGGGATTGTCTACTACATCCTTTAGTGAAATAGGAAGTCTAAAAATATAACACGGCTCGTAGAACTGGGGAATAAGCTACCAGCCTACCACTTCCTACAAACTAAACCCAAAAACCACAAACTCACAGAGTATAATTCGATCTAGCCAAGGTTTGCCATCCGAGATCATGTCACAGTTCCGATATTTGTAAGAAGAATAATCTAACAAAAACATCTCTAGACCATAAAAGCAATACAATAATTTGTGAAGCAGCTAAGAAAATCACTCTGACAAAACCCGCAACATAAGCTTACGAATTTTCGGAAACACAGTCATCTAGCTAAATCAGAAGCAGATGCAAAAAATGAAGTAGCAGCACAATTGAAGCTCAGCCTAAAATCCAACTTCAAATTAACTCGTCACTAGCCCCCGTCTCAAAAAAAAAAAAAAAATCACCAGCAATTTGAGAAAGATTGAATTTTTCAGCAACCCAGAATCAAGTTCATGAAACAAAAGCTGAAACAAATATCAAAATCGAATCTTTAATCCATAAACCTAAAGAATCATTGTAGAAACAGATATAAAAATGTAATCTTTAAGGGTAAAATGAGGGTAAATGTAGCGTACCCAAAGTCGACATTTGGCAAGGGATTGAGGGGTTGAACGGGCCAAGAAAAGACGGGATCGGTCTCATAATCGAAACTGGCGATCCAATCAGTCTGCTCCGGCGAAACCATTTGCCGGCAAGATCGGAATTAGGTCGGAAGTGGCGAAAAGGGGTCGATTTGATTGGGTTGATTGACTCTTGAGGGAAAGTGATGGAAAGGAAGAAAGGATAGTAGTGATTTTGTTTGCTTGGTTGGTTTTTCTCTCACGCGATTTCATTGGAAATAGGAAGAAAATTAAAATGAAAAAGAATCTGAATGAAATAATAATAATAATAATAATAATAAGGTATAATATTCAATTTTTATTTTAATTTAATGCCCTGTTTGGAGCTAGTAATTGTTTTTTAAGCATTATTGGGAATGATAGTGTACTAGTAGTACTAGTTACTATTCCCCCGTCAAATTTGGTAGTGTCCAGAAAAAGGAATGTTGTGATAGAATAAGGGTATACCATCTCCCATCGGTTGCAATTTACTTTATCCCAAAATCTTTATTACATAATCATTTTATTCATTATTTACTTTGCAACTCTGCACAATTCACTACTCTAACAGTAAATCTTAAAATTTTATTTTAATATTTCTTTCAAACTTAATTATTCATTTCAGTTTCTTCTCTCATTTTCTTCAAACGTTATTCTTGAATTGATTTTAAATGTTATTAATTAATTATAACAAAATTACACTAGTATTTTCTATATATATTCATTGAAAATAGAAATTATCTGATCTAGATGCATTACTTCATCAAATGCGTTTTTCTACAAGCATGTTTTTTAAAGACATGTATTTCTTTTCTACTAATGCGATTTTCAATTTAAATAATATATCTTTAATATTATAGAAGTAATGTATACTTTATTTTATACTGTTATTTAACCCATCTTGCAATGCTGGTGGAGATGGTCTAAGACCGTTGCCAAGGGGGCTTAACATGACTGTCATCGTCGTCTAAAATTAATCTGACAACCACTGTAGTATTTATTGGTTTGTCTTTTTTTATTTTTAATGTATACAGATATATGAACAACTAGAAATTACAAATGTAAGATGTTATGTTAACGGAATGCGTAAACTATCTATTACGTTTGCAATTACACAATGGCTAGTGATAATATCCGAACGTAAATACTAATTCCAAAGCAATTTTAAGTTTTTTTACACTAATATTTCTTTTTTTCTTATTTACACATATTAATTCATATAGAAGCAAAATTATCATGGCATTATCATTTTTATGTCAGGCATTATTGTCGGTCGAAAAAATGTTAATTGGTTGAGAAATTAATAATTAAACATGAAAATTACTATTTCCGTTAGAATTTTTTTATATATTTAATATTAAATGTCGAGTATCAAACAACATTAAAAATCACTAAATTCCAGTTAATGATACAAAGCTTGAGAACTGACCTAGAGGACTGAAAGATGATGTAACTTATGACAACAAAATCTATACAACTAGGATAGGCTAGGTTTATTCATCCATATAGGAGAAATGAAGGCGGTTTGAAAGAAACAAAATACTAATGTCATTTAACATTCTGTAGAGAATTTCTAAACAATTCTCGGCTCTATGTTGTTGCCTACCATATTTGCCCAAGTAACAACAGATGTTAATAGCCATTCAAAAGTAATATAATCGGAGAAGTTCATAATAACAAGAGCTGCTAAAAACCATTAGAATGTATTTCTTCATCTTGGATAAAATTTTGATGGTAAATAAAAAATTTGAATTATAAGAATTAGACTATCAAAATAGTTGATAATCTAGTTGACTGGGTGTTTAATTTTTATAAAAATGTTTAGTAGATTAATTCCCCTGTAAGATAGTTGTAAATATAGTTTGTACTAACTTATTTTTCTAATAAGATTCTTGTATAAGCTTATAAGCAAGGCTGTCCCAAACTTTTTTAGTCCCAACGAAAACAAAAAGAAAAAATAATTAGCCCCAAAGAATAATAATATATATATAAACTAGATTTCATTAACTTTTTACAGCAAAAAAATATTAACTTTCGACATCATATTGAAATTGTTTTACGCAACACTGACTCAAAATAAAGTGATGAAACAACTATTAACTCCTTAATAAGCCAACCCTAATAATAAAACATTTTTAACAAAAAAAAAAATGATATTTGACATGGTGAGATGTACAATTTACCCTGGAACTAATCAAGTAAAAGGGATGAAGATTTTAATTGAATTTTATAGAAATATATTAAAAGACATAATAAGTTTTGAGGAGAAATAAAACACAATTAACAAGTCAATCAAGCAACTTTAAAACCTATAATTTTTTGAGTAAGTCAATCTTGAGAGACGGTTTTATTAAGAGACTAAAAGAAACGAACATATACATCACAGTTGTAACAAAAAACATTAAATGTTTACTAAAAAATCAATAATATATACATACATACATACATACATACAAAATGATACGAAATGTCCACATTATCGATATTGCTTAAACAATATGCATATAATTAAAAACATCAGTCCGTTTCTCAGGTCTCTTATTAATAGACGTCTCTCCTAAGATTTTATGTAATATTTTATAGAAGTCTACGGTATGCATATATAAATTGGGCTTTTGGTGAATCTTGTATGGAAGGACGGCTTAGTTCAAACCATTAATTTTTATATACCATATATATCATTTTTAAAAGTGTAAGATTTCAAAAGTTATTTGAAGTATACAATTAAAAATTCGTGATAATTTTAATTTCATAATTTAAAGAAACGACTTAACATGTATTGAATTGGGCCCGTAAAAGTTGGGATCATATGCGGTTGAACATCTTGTACAAGGACGGAATCAGGAATTGAAATTTGGGTGGGATAAATTCAAGTATAAATCTTATAAATTATAATAATGTATGTAGTGATTTATTATTACTTAGCAAAATTAAATATCTACAAGAATTACTTAATTATTAGTTAAATATAAAGGAGATATAATTTGAGAAGAAAAAACAAAAATTTCAGACCTGTATGTATGTAAAAAGAGGTTTGAGAGTAGAATATAACTCGTGATGAAATGATTGGCAAATACAACAAACCAACTCAGTCTAACACAAATATTGTAATCTATCTATGATAAAATTCATGGATTAAAATTCAAAAGAGATATGCTACATATAAGTAAAAATGATGTGAAATTTCCAAGCTTCAAAATAATGAATTTTTAATTCATCCTTTTCATGTTCCATGTAAATCAAATCTTGGTGTAATACTCTTTCCACATTATATAGTGGCCAAATGTATTAACAAACTATGACTGTTAAAGTATCCTAATTACAAGCTTTGTTCAAATTAATATTGTTCTACAAAATTAAGCCAACTGTCCCGAACTTTTATAGTGTTCCCTATTTATATGGCACACTAAACGATGATGTATGTTGAAACACTACTTTTCATTATACAACTAATTTTATTTGTTAGGATTTTATGTTGATAAGAAGTTTTTCAAAATTAAATATGAACTGCACATGCATTATTTGTTTCCCCTACATATATATGACTAAGTTCATACATACTCATACTGATCAATATGGCCGGCCTATCAATTCCATCCCACCAAATTATTTGTTCACAAGCATATTCAAATCAATTAGGAAGCCTTCACATTTCTTAACCATACGAATAATTAAATACAATATTGGACCACAAAATGGGTAACACTTTGTTTAATTTATCTTCAAAGCTTAATTACATTTTATCAATTTAAAATCTTTAGTATATATGCAAACTCAATTTGTTACGACCAAATCAAATGTATATATACACCATAGTCCATATACATATTCATGACTTCACGAATTTCTGCACTAGCATAAAAGAGTAAATTTAATCGAATTTTATAATAGTAGAGATTAACTAGCAATGTTAGATTATGACCAACGGGTCATACTCACGATAGTAAACAGTTGCTGTCGTGAGCTGAAACTGTTCCGACGACCACTAAATAAAAACTCACATATAGTGGATCGTCCGACGACCATGAATAATGTTTTCTTAATTAAAAAATTATATTTTTTTAAACATGTTTAACATATATATTATAAGAGTTTTTAGAAGTTAAAATTATTCAAATTGAATTTATAAATATATGTTTTATTACTATTGTAAGAGAGAAGTTGTTTTTGATCTCTTCTCTGCTATTTTATCTCAATTGAGGGAGGGGGGGGTTCTGGTAGGTACCGTAGAGTATGAAATTATATTTGTAAAATAATCATTTTTATGTCTTTGGTGCGACACATACAACGGTGGAGTTGAAAGAACAACAACCCCAAAATGTGAAATTTATAGAATAATAATGTTTTTGTATGTGTGGTGGACGCATGCGACCTCGGGGGTTGCTAGGAACAACCAATTTAATTGTGTTGGATTTGGTTCGGATTTGAGAGATACAATTTAGAGAAAAACATGAATGTTACTATTAATTAACATGTTCTGACAGGTACTGTATACGCGAGAAACTCACTTTGATCTCCTTTCTACTTTCTTGATCTTAATGTAGAGGGGGGGACCATAGAGTATGAAATTATATTTGTAAAATAATAATTTTTATGTTTTTGGTGTTATGATGTGATACATACAATAATGGAGTTGAAAAAAAATAACAACCACAAAATGTGAAATTTATAGAATAATAGTTTTTTTGTTTGTGTGATGGACACATGCGACAACCCATTTAATTGTGTTGGATTTTGGTTCGAATTGAGATATATAATTTAAAGAAAAACATGTATGTTACTATTAATTAACAAGTCAGTACGATAGGACCTGATACAAAATATATATTATCAATCGTCGGGTCTCGAAGGGATAAATGTTGAACCATACCTCTTTCAAATCGTATATGTTATGAGCAGTATTCTTACATTTTTATAATTAGCATACATGAAGACCCAATATATAATAGTGTATGAAGAAGGCATACCCGTCGACATTATGACCAACATTGTTTACATAAGTTTGACTACCTTATTTTTTCTCGATTGATTTATTTTGTCTTTCTCTTTCTATTAATTTATTATCAAAAGTAAACAATATTGTGGCATCGATACGGGTTAGTACTAGTGATATGTATGAGCAATATATTAATATTACCCAATTAATTTACAAAATTTTAGGTGAGCTTGAGCCCGCCCAACGTTCTTTATAGATCCGCCTTGATCCTATATAAATTTATAACTCTTTTTATCAGATTAATTAGTTTATTATTTAATAAAATATAATTATTATAAAAATAAATTCATCGAACTATAAGTTAATGAAAAAACATTAAGGAAGAAATTAGGGAGAAGTCAGTTTTTGATTAATGATTGATCATAACCTATTTTTTCTTGCACTACAATTAAAGTTGCTCAAATATTACCACCACTTTTTTTTTTTTTTTCAAGAATTGTGCGTGGTGATGTGCATCAGTTGATTATTGTCATTGTCAATTATGTTTAAATATTTCAACAAAGACATCACCATATGCTTATCTGACGCCTTCTTTTGGGATTTAGTGTTTACTTAAATGCAAATTAAAATTATAAACTCGCAATTAATCAACTTACTTAAACATCATCTACCCCGACTCGTGTTATAAAATTATTGGACGGTTGGAACAATTTAATCCAAGTTATACGGTGAAGATTTTTATGTAGTAGATATTGGGCCAAAAGGAGAGCAGAAAATATGTTGGGCTTCCAAAATCCAGATGGAGCCCAAAAAGAAAACAAAAGACAGTCCTAAAATTGGAATGGAGCCCAAAATTAAATACGAAAAAATGGAGATGCGGGGTATCGATCCCCGTACCTCTCGCATGCTAAGCGAGCGCTCTACCATCTGAGCTACATCCCCTTTTTGTTATGTGTTTTTGGATAACCTTATATTTACAAATCTAAAGCATCTTATATATACATTATTTCTACCATCAAACAACCAAAACACAGATCTAGTGCTTTTTTCCAAGTCGAATATTTTGAGCTTGAAAAAATACGAGCTTTATCGATCTTTAATAAGTTTTATTAATAAAAATATTAAGAATATGTATAATAAATTATAATTTATTAAAATAATTACTCGACTCCAAAACAAGTATGTATTCAGAATCGAGCTCGGCTCGAAATAACTTTAACTGAGTTCTCGGTAAGGCTCAACCCAACATGTGAAGATTAAATTCAAATTATATGTTATTGATCTGATTTTTAAAATTATAGGTAAAAATAATATACCATAGTAAAACTAAAATAGCAAGTATTCAAGGATCATACATTACCAATAAATTGAATAATCAAGAATTCAAGATGTTAGTTTAAGGTCATGTTGTGTAGAGTGTAGGGACAAAATCCATCCTAAAATAAACACAATTTTGACTTTTGTTTCCCTTCTTCTTCCTCTTCTCAAGTTTTCTATTCTCTTCTCTTGTGGAACAATATTATCTGCTCATGTTCTCATAACACAACACATTTCTCCTGAAAAATAATCATCATCATCATCAAATTGATCCTCTTCCTGATTGACTTGATAAAACCCATTTTTCAAGGGATTCCATTTATCCCTTCTCCTGAAAAAGGGATTCAATTCAACGAGTCTGCATTGTCCCTTTTCTTGCCAACAGAACAAGAACATACTGATACTCATAAAAATCCCACCTTTTCCAAATGCTTTTGTGCTTTTACGTTCAAGTTTCTAGGTGGGCATTCCAGATGTTTCTTGAAACTCCTCCTGTATGAGATGACATTGTTTAAAGGCCTATTGGTTCTAAGATGAGATAAGATGAGAAACAATTTTAGGAATTGGGAAGATGAGGTATTCAAGAAAGAAACTTGTCACAGGGATTGTGTGTCTTGTGGTTTTAGTTTCAGTTATATTCGAGGTGTCGAATGGCAACTTAGAAGAAGAGCAAGACCCTTTACTAGCCTACCTGATTAGCTCAGGGGACATAAATGAAGAGATGGTATATTGTACTCTACTTCTTTTAGTTGGATATATTGTATATATGTTTGATGTTTATCTCATGAGGTTTAGGAGATTATGATAGATGATGTTTCGATATTTGTTTTCGTTATACTGCAATGCAACTTGGGTTTTGTTGTCAATGGCATCATAAAGCTTGTATCTTTGTTTCTTCTGTGTAGAAACTTTTGCGTAAATTGTCTATCTGGTATCTGCTATGTTTATGCTTCTGAAGAAAATTACAAGCTGTTAACCATCATGATGGTCTCTATTCTGCTATGTTTATGCTTCTAAAGAAAATTACAAGCTGTTAACCATCATGATGGTCTCTATTCTGCTATGTTTATGCTTCTAAAGAAAATTACAAGCTGTTAACCACCATGATGATTTATATTCTGCTGGTTAGGACGCTGAGTTAATGGTTATCATGATCGTCTTCACTTCACGTGCAGCATTGTTCAGTAACTATAAATCTTGATGTGTTTTCTTACCTTTTATTTTCAGTACTAATGCTATCTTTCTTTCTTTTTTTCCTAAACTTTGGTTTTTTTACCATGTTCTCTTTTCAGAAGTGACAGATGTAATTTTTGCGTTATGAATGATTCAAGAGAAAATTGTTCAAACTGTGAAATAGTTTATGGTGGTGCTGTTGTGTTTATGCATGCATGGAATAGGACTAAACACGATAATTGTGTATGAACTTTCGTAGACAACCTTTAATTGAAATACTGTTTAGTTAGAACTTCTTTTATTTTTAATTTTGTAGTTTTAAATCCACTAATCTTAGTATTGTATTATCTTGATATCCTCAAAACCTTGAGTTTGTTTGACACTATCCGGTGGCCTTCACATATCGTACCGCTTTGTTTGGCTCTGATTTGAGAAATTCACCAGTAACTAATGTCATGTTATGATTAGCCCAATACAATGAGATTAGTTAACTTGCGCGGCAACTAATTCAGCCATAATGGCAAGTAATTACATGTGTCATGTGCACGATGTTTTCTCATTAAGTCGTATAGTGAGGCTATTGGTAACTAAAATGTCTAGATCATGGTCTTCTCCTTTTCTTTAAATCTTGGAAATGGATATAGTTATCGGAAAAATGTCAAAAATTGACTTACCATTTTGTTTCCTTTCTTATCTTGGAGTGAATCCTCAGCTATATATGTGTGAAATGCACTCCATAATCTGATACAGTTTCTTTCTGCAGGCCGAATTCTTACTGCTTAACTGCAGGCTTGAGTTATTACATTACAAGAGAAGTTTACAAAACGGTGAATTAGATAGCAGTATATTGTCCACAAGTAAAACCCATGATGTGGTCCTTGAGGTTAAGAATATACTTCTGGATTGTTTTAAGGATAAGAATCTTGTGTTTCCTAGTACTGGAGAAGCAGTAATTAATGAGCTTTATTCTCATAGACAGCGCGGGTTAACTGAAAAATCTAAAGACAAGCATAAAAGGCATGGTAATTCTCGTGGAATTGCCTCCAATGTACAGTCAAGTAACCAGATAGTTATTATTGTCGTAGCTGTAACAGCTTCTTTGACCTTGGTTGTTTCCACTCTGTTTTTTATCTGCTTCTGTAAATGCTGTGGGGTTGGCTCTAAGCGGGTTAGAAATGACGAGAGTCCTCTTCTCAGCTTAAAATTAAGTGATTATTCTGCTGGTATGTTATACTTTCCTGATTATTTCAACTTGATGATTTCAATACTACATTCCCTTTTTTCTTTTTCTGACACTTTCCACGCATGTAGCCTCGTCAGGGAGATCACATGGTCTTGGATACTTAGCGAGTGAAGAAAAGAATGTGCATCAACCTTCCAACAATAAATCAAATTCCGGTGGAAACTTTCATGTCGACTTGGATTCTTTAAGCAATTCAAAAACTGAGGTTCCAATTGGAGTTGCCATTACTTCAGTGATTGATCTGCCCCCGCCTCCTGGAAGGTCTCCTGCACCTGATATACCACTAAAGCCACCTCCTGGAAGGAAAAATTCCTCCATACCTCCTGTGGTGGCGGTAGTTCCTCCACAACTACCCCCACCTGAGGCACCACCACCTCCTCCTCCACTACCAGGTCAGCCTCATTCACATGGACCACCACCACCACCTCTGCCAGCTGTTAAACCTTCTTCTGGTGCTCCTCAGCCTCTATCATCTGGAGCACCTCTTCCACCTCCAATACCACATGTTGGTCCTCGGCCTCCACCACCACCTTTTGGCATGAAGCCTCATCGTCCAGGTCAAACAACAAATTCATCTTCGGAGCAGGGTGAGGACAGTGCTGCTAAAGCTAAGCTGAAGCCTTTCTTCTGGGACAAAGTATCAGCCAACCCAGACCAGTCGATGGTTTGGCATCAACTCAAGGCTGGCTCCTTTCAGTAAGTTCTTTCTTTTCCAGTCTTGGTAGCTTCGTTTTTTCTAATTGTTACATGAACTTCTGGAATGATATTCTGAACAGGGTTAATGAAGAAATGATGGAATCTCTATTTGGTTATGCTCCTAACGGGAAAGCCAAGGTTGATCTGAAAAAGGAGTCCTCATCCCAAGAGCCTCAGTATATTCAAATCATTGATCAAAAAAAGGCACAAAATTTATCAATTCTGCTTAAAGCATTAAATGTGACTACAGAAGAAGTTTGTGATGCACTTGAAGAAGGTGAGCTTCCATTATCTGTCTTACATTTTCGAAGTAAAACGAAACACATCATGTGTTTTTGTTGTTAGACAGGATGGTAGGTTACTAGAATGTGAAGTCAAGATGTAGCGAGTATCTAAATAGAATCTGAATGATTCAAAGAGTATTTAAATGGTCTCAGAGAATCTGCTAAGCTGTTGCAAGCACTCAAAATGCAGCTTCTCCTTAAGTTGAGCTGTAAGCTGCATCTTATAAGCTTTTGCAAATGCACCTTAAGGTGTGGCTATATCCCATTAATAATTATGTTATTTATCCAAAAAAAAAAAAAAAAACAATGTAACAGATTACGTGCATTGTCTGTTTTCTTGGTATGCTTTAAGGAAACATTATCCATTAGGAGATATGCTGGCATTGCACATTTTATTGATGCTTCATCATGCATGAGAAACGACTTGGTACTTCACTTAAGCTTTTTATTAAGACAAAATTATGGGATTCCCCTCAATCCTCATGAAAGAGAGTGCTTTGATCAAAAGTCAAAATTACTGTGCTTTAATTCAGAATAAGCAAGTGATTCACTTTGATTGATTTGTCATAACTCATAAGAGGTTTTGCGATGATATTGGTTATCATGCTGATTATTAGATGCTAATTTAAGGAGACATAATGCTATTTCTGAGTGACGTTTTTACTAATTTAAATGTGTACCTACCTTGAATCAGGAAATGAGCTTCCTCCAGAACTTATTCAGACATTGTTAAAGATGGCACCTAGACCCGAGGAGGAATTGAAGTTGAGGCTCTATAATGGTGATTTTTTCATGTTAGGTCATGCAGAACGTTTCCTAAAGCGCTTGGTTGATATTCCGTTTGCCTTTAAAAGGCTTGAATCATTGTACTTTATGTGCATGCTTCAAGAGGAAACTTCGACGTTAAAAGAGTCATTCACAATCTTGGAGGTAAGTGAATTGTCTTGATTTTATTTCTTTCTTTTTCTTTTTTTTCTTTTCTTAAATAACGAAAGTCTTTTCATTTAATTCCATTGAATCTAGAAACGTACAGACACTCATAAGTCATACACCCTACTGGATTTGACCCTAGGGCTGTCGGTTCGCTAATGATACTTTATGTATCCACACAGGGATATTCCATATCACTCCCACAATAACAAATGACTAACACGAAATCCAATAGCTGCAAATAGGACATTACATCATTAATTCACCTGCATCTTCTCTGGAAGCCCCTCATTGTCTGCCAGACCACTATAGAAACTGTCCGACTAAAAGCAGGATAGCTAGTGATTTTATCAAAAAAAGAAGCATGTTTCTTGATTTGCATGCAGAACCGCACTGCTATCAGTATGATGCTCTATCAATATCCCCTGGTTCACTGATTCTTTCTTGAAACAACCTGGCATTGTGATCCTTCTGAATCTCATAGTCAAGCTCTATCAGCACCACTTTTAGCAATCTTGTTGCTTTTTCCTTTTTTATCATAGAAAATCGCAATAAGTTCATCGGTTCGGTGATTTGCAGTTCTCTACACACCTAACCAAATTCATAATAGCAGCCAAAATGTTTTTGTAGACTTGACAATCTAACAACAAAATGATCTTATTTCCACGTCACACATATAAATATGAAATCTTTACGATATGAACCTGGCCTGGGAGTAGCTTAATTTCCTTGCACATGACTTCTCCTTACCACAAGCCCACTCTCTCTTCATATATAGCTATATATGTCAGTAGAGGAAATTTTATATTGGGTCAGATTATGAAACAACAGATTACGCACATCCAATGCTTATCTGCTACTGTAGTTGCGTTAGAGACCTTTGTCAACTTTCTCATGACCTGGCGAAAATTCCACTGACTTCTGACCCCGAGTATTGTTTGCTAAAATATTCTCATGGGATATGACCTTTGTCAACATTGTCAACTTTCTCAAAAAACTCCCTATAGGAAACAAATTACATCTTAGGAAATTTAAGGAACCTGTCAAGACAGCTGTTAATAATAAATGTTCTTGTTGTCATATTTCCACTTCCTTTGCAACTACTGTGGTCTAAGCAACCAAAACATATTTGAGTTGGATTAATTCAACGGAATGTGATTGTGTTTTCTGGTAAAATTATATGCACTCCAAAACATGATCATTCTTGTCAGCAAATTATCTCTATCTCTCTCCCCTGTCTTTTCTTCTGACTCATTTCAATGACATGGTCCTGACAGTTTTTCTGAAACTGTTGCAGGCTGCATGTACTGTGTTGCGGAAAAGCCGTTTGTTTCACAAACTTCTCGAAGCTGTTCTTAAAACTGGCAATCGCATGAATTCTGGAACATACCGTGGCGGTGCACATGCATTCAAACTTGATACCCTTCTTAAGTTATCAGATGTAAGAGCAGCAGATGGGAAAACTACACTGTTGCACTTTGTGGTTCTTGAAATAATCCGTTCAGAAGGTGTAAGAGCTGTCCGGGCAGCGAGAGAGATGCGAAGTATGTCCAGCTTCAACTCTGAAGATCTACACGAGGACTCTGTTACTAACCAAGATACGGACGACCAGTTAAGTAGCCTAGGTCTGCAAGTGGTCACGAGTTTGAGTAACGAACTAGAATACGTGAAAAGAGCTGCAGTATTGGACTCGGAGACCTTAACAGGAGCAGTTGCCAGGCTTGGTGAAGGCCTGGTAAGAGCTAAGACTTTTCTGAATACGGATATGAAAGATATACCGGAAGATAATAGCTTTCACATGGGGTTGAAATATTTTGTTGAGAATGCGGAGGGTGAAATCATGCAATTACTCGAGGAAGAAAACAAGACAATGGATCTGGTGAAGGTTACAGCAGATTACTTTCATGGAAATGCTGGGAGAGACGAGGGCCTGAGGCTGTTTGTTGTTGTGAGAGATTTTCTCATAATTTTAGATAAAGTATGTAAGGAAGTGAAGAATACCCCAAAACCTATGAATAGGACACCACATAAGAAAGAGGATCCAGTAGCAGCTCCACGTCCAGATATACATAAAAAAACTCACATCACTCAGCAGCGGCTATTTCCAGCGATTGTAGATAGACGGGCAAACAATTCAAGTTCAGAATCTTCAGATGATAGTTCAGATGATGATATGTAGTCTGTAGATTACAAAGATACTAACAGAATGTGCAAAACCCCTTGCTATTGCATCAACATCTGGTAAATGATGTGCTAAATCCTTCAAAACCAACCAGATATGAAGACTCTTTTCTTGGCAGCTTGCTCAGGTAAATGTCGGAGGCTTAGAGAGTTAAACGAAGTAGTCAAGAACCTATTCTTTGTTTCGATGGCTGTCCCTGAGGCAAGCAAGGCGTTCAAGATCCGACTGGAAGAAGACCACATATCCACTGTATATATAGATTCTTTAGAGTCACACTAGTATTGCAGCTTTTTTATTCTGTGTAACTGTTTCAGCTCAGCGTATTCTTCGCAGTATAAGGGAAGCAAGCTCTTCCCTGTCTCTTGTTTAGTGTTGTCAGATAGTCGCTGGCTTCTTGCACGTTTACTATAGAGCTGAAACATACCATGTTTTGGAACAAAATGTAATTTTGGCTGGAGAAAATTCATGTATAATTATTCAAGTTTTATCTGATCCAATCCGACTGACAAGATTTCCATAAAAACACAAAACCAACCAACTAGCAAACATCTTGTGATCGTCAGCGATGCAAGGAAAACAATATATACAACCAAGATCCAAATTAATAAAGATGAAGAGAAGCAATCAGCAAGTAAAACAAACGAGTTCCATTCCATTCCATGAATAGCTATAGCTATAGTAAACAAGAGACCATATTTTTCAGCTTATATGAACATACCTACTAGGAACACTAACACCTAAGAGCCAAACGTCCGAAAAGCAAAACCATAAGAGCAAACTAACTGACTACAAACATCATCTAACTCCCCATCCCTTCAGAGATCAGAAGGGCATGTGTTGCAAAAGTCCACCAGCTTAATCTTCATCAACAGGCTTAGACGGTCCAGCCTTCTTCGGAAGCAACAAATTGTGAATGTTAGGCATAACTCCACCATTCGCAATCGTTACATCACCAAGAAGCTTGCTGAGTTCCTCATCATTCCTCACTGCCAGCTGAATGTGCCTTGGCACAATCCTCGTCTTCTTGTTGTCTCTAGCAGCATTTCCAGCCAACTCCAAAACCTGGACAGATAAAAATCACCAATTGTATAAGCATAAACTACAAATGTTGCAACATAAATGATCATCAATTACTTCAAATGTCAAACTTTGGTAATTAGGCATTTCATGTAACATAACAAAATGAAAATCAATTATACATATTCACATGCATAAACACTAAACATAGGGCATCACTTATAGTAACAAATGTTATCAATTGCATACTTTCACATGAAAAAACCCAAAAGTTAAGAACTAAGCGTATCAATTATAGTAACAAATGTTCTCAATTGCATACCTTTACATGCATAAACCCTAAACCAAGAATTAGTCTTATTATTATAACCAACAAATGTTCTCAATTGCATGCACAAACCCTAAACCAATAATTAGGCATATCAATCATAACCAACAAAATGTCATCAATTTCACACCTTTACTTCCAATTCAACATTCCCACACAAACCCACAAACACCAAATCAGAAACCCTAAAAATTGGGCGTCCGGCATACAGGTCAAATAAATAACTGACAAACAGCAATTGAAAACTTACCTCAGCAGCGAGATACTCAAGCACGGCAGCAAGGTACACCGGAGCTCCGGCGCCGACACGCTCGGCGTATTTACCAGCCTTGAGGAAACGGGCAATACGACCAACCGGAAACTGAAGCCCAGCTTTGCTGCTCCTCGACTGTGCCTTCTTCGCCGCACCGGAACCGAGAGTTTTTCCACGACCAGCCATTGGAAGAAGGTCGAGATGTTGAAGAGAATGGAAATCTGATGAGTGTGAAAGAAAATGGATTGGCGTGGTCATATATAGTTGGGTTGAGTTGTTGAGAGCCAATAAGAGAAGAGTACGAGGATCGTGACCTGGAGCGTTGATTAGTGTGGGAATGGACGGATGGATTTTGTATCTGGTGTTTGGAATTTTACTGCCAGATCACTAGTTCGGTTGGGTTTTTATTTGTATGGAATCAGGTGAACCATCTCCGTAATTACATTTATTTACCAAACTACGATCTAAATTAAAAATACTTCGAATTAGAATTTCATTCGCACAATATATGGATAAGTAGTAGAAACATATAAAAGGAAACTTGATTATTGTTGATAACATAATCTATGTATATATATATATATCTACTAGAAATATATAAAGCACAGTTTCCATATTAAAACTCTTTCTCGTATAATTTCGAAAATAAAAATCCTAAGCTAGTAACTCTTACCATATATAATTTTCTATCCGAACTATTAGAACTCATCCAAATACTTATATGACTCGAATTACCATATATAATTAACTATCCTATATTCCAATTACAAGTAGGATCTCCTATATATCTATATATATGATCACATACTTGCATAACACTGTTCATTAGTCATAAAAGCAGTACCAAAGTTCAAGAAACCAAAACATCTACGTACGTACTTAGCAGCTACAATGTGTAACTCTCTATCGGAAATCAAGAGTACTTCATGCATAATCCTACTTGTGGCCTTCATCTTGATGCTAATGGTTATTGGTGTTG
>JAYMSP010000352.1:0-56441 GCA_036897095.1 Plantago elongata | reverse complement strand
ACATACAGGACTTTCTTTTTTTCTTTCGGATAGGCTTAGGTGGGGGGTTCGATTAAATTTTGAGGGCTAGAAAGCCAAGTCAAGTTATGAGTTCCTGGCTTTGTATAGCTGACCTAACTGGTACTATGAGTTTGCTGTATTTGTATTGTTACATGTCCAAGACAATAAATCTCAACTTTTCTATGAGATGGAGAACACCCCTTTATGATAATTGTGTGTTGACGAATTTCCATCTGTTTATGAGAGTCGTGCTGTGTCATATATTAGCTATACAGCCTTTGCTATCGACTATCGAGATGTGATCGATGTTAGTAGTGACACCGCCTCGAACATGCCTAATCATGGGCAAATTCTGCATGACTGCATGTATTGATAGGAACTGCTGCTTTTTGTTTCCCTTCTTAGTTCTAACCAGCGTTTCATTACCTTAGAACAAATACTGTTACTTTCCAGGTTTAGTGAACAGGTTCCTGTCGATTCTATCATTCTACGTAACCCTGAGTTACGTTAATCATGCTCATAGATTCAAATAGTACAAGCCGAGTTTACTCGTTTATGTTAATTGGCAAATCTTATTTATTGTTTATGTTAATTGGCAAATCTTATTTAGTAACTTCCCGGACATTAACCTCATGCATATGCATCTTAGAAAAAAAAAAAAAAAACACCTCGTGTACCTAGAGCTCACAAAGTTAGTATATTTGAACAACTCTTATCTTTTAGGGTGATGCGACTAAACTGTCGTAAGCAGTAAAGAATGTCGTAAATAAGTGACGTACCCAAGTCACATCATTGCTAATCAATTATGTTAGATAGATATCGGAATATTCCCAAGTATACGGGTCTACAAACATTCTTCTCGTGCTTGTGTTCGTTAATCAATTATACTTTCATTTCTCAATTGAACACATGTCATGACATGTGACGGTTAGATATTTATACATTGTACTCTATCAAAACACAAAGTAATTACCATTTTAAAATACATATCTAAAGGGATAAAAGTAGAATTAAAAGGCATCAAGATATGGTAAGATTAGGTTCTAATGTGTATGTTAAATGTTGACGCACTATATGAATATGATATTATATACATTTACAAGATTTTATTGACGGTGTATGCATTTAAGAAAACAGACCAAACATGAATATGATTGCATATGTTTTAAATGTATATTGATATTGGTTGGAGTAGTACACATTTTTAGCAATTTAGAGTTCCAATGAAGTTGATTATAAGGTGAGAAATCTTTTCACATTTTCACCTCCAACCTACACGACCCGTATGCATTATGATCGATGTGAATTCAATTACACCCCTAATTCATTTGCGTTTTGCAGTACTGTTAGCACACAACAAAACCAGGTTCACCATTTTATGAATACTGAATAAGAACTCGTCGTATTTGGTGAGATTTACGTGAGCTTGGAGATTTACACCTTACACGGATTCCAATGTAGACAAACAAACAAAAGGGATTCATCATCATCACATCAAATTGTTGCTTTGCTAACTTGTTTTTCTTGCAACTTCATAGGGAAAAACAAAACACATTTGTTTCACTCAATTTGATCGGTGATGATATACACTTCTACTTCTATATCTTTATTCGGTTGTAAATTCTTTTCTATTCGTAATATATTTTTATTTATATTTACACGATGCAGATTGAAAAAATGATTTGGATTAGAACGTATCATTATTTGTCATGAATATTGAGTATTGATCATTTCATCCAAACCATCATGAAAAATCAAAGGAAAAAATTATTCTTTCAATGTCAATTGTCAACACCGTTAAAATAAAAAAGAAATTTTTTTAATTAAACCTATAGTGTATATTGCTTACGTTATCTTTACAATTGCGTGACAAAGGGATCATATTTTTGTGTACCTATAAACTATTAAATTATAGTACGTTTTTATTTATATTACATCACCTTTTTTAATTTATTAGCATTCCACACAAGGAATCAAACCGAAGGCGCTTTATTTTCCGAAGAAGGACAAAAACCTTGTTTTGTATATATATGAATATTACAAACAAATTCTAAAATGTATTGGAGCTATATAGGCACGTAATTCAATGAGCTACTAACCGTTTCGTGATTATTCCAATGCCTCTGTAGTCAACAATATCCTAACAAACCCTCTCTTCTCACACATGCATCAATTCATACTATTATCGCAGCTAACTATATATATTTATTATTTTTAATCGTATCATTAAACTTCATATTCATACTCTTCTCTCTATCAACGAACTACATACATTTATCATTTTTATTCGTCTCATCAAACTTCATACATTATTAAAAAAAATAAATTACCCAACACTAATAAATAACAAACAATCTCAACTTTACATAAAAATTATACATTTTACCATTAATGATACACTTTTCTCTATCTTATTCATTTTTTTATCATTACTTCAAACTTTTACATAAAACTATGCGTTCACCTTAATGTCTTAAGTTTGATGGGACGGAGAGATTTCAATATCACGAGATTATACAGTTAATTATACTTAATACATTATTATTGTCCATATATATTGGATAATAAAACAGTTAACTAAGTACAAAACATATATGTACTTAATTACATCCATGTTCTTGCTATTTTAGACATACATAAATATATATATTTAGTCATAGACTAATACATATATAGTTATTCATTCATTAACGATCATCGCCAATGGACTTGCTATGGTACTTAATTAATTGAAGCAAACCGGACCATGATCATGAGCCACATTGTTACCTCCGAACAAGTCGTACGGGGTGCCAACATTAGCCATAGAGGAGGAACTCACGACACCGGCCGCGAGCCACTCCCTAGGCGAGGACGAACTAGGTCCCACATTCGGCACCGAGCTACCTGGCTCATAGTGATTGGTGCCGAGAACACGAATTTGCTTTTTCAAGAACTTGACATAGCGAACCGCCTCATCGAGCATGGAAGCAGTATCCAATTTTGTTCCTCCGGGGACAAGGCGCTGCAAGATGCGAATCCTCTCACTTATCCTCTCGCGGCGGTGGCGAGCCGCGACACTTTGGGGGTCGTCGCTAATGCGCACGTTCCTCCTCTTGGGCTTGCGTATGGTGGCCGGATCGATGTCCACCGGCTGCATTGAAGCAATCTTGTACATCATCTCCTTCATGGCACCGAGCTCCTCTTCCGGGTCGTCTTCCGGATCCCCAATATCGAGCTTGAAACCACCCTCCTCAAGAGGGTTTCCTGCAGAGAGTTGGTTGTGGAGATTAGGGTTGTAATTAGGCCACTGAGTGTGGCCAAAAGGGTTGATTTCATGGTGGTGGTTTTGGCCATGATCAAGCATGTTGCCAGCAGCATCCATTGCCATGTTGTATGGCTGATGAACCCAGTTGGAGCTAGCCTGGAACTTGTGATGATGACCAATATCCATGAGAACTCAAATGGTGTGTTGTGTGTAAAATGCAAGGTTTTTCCACCTATTTGAAGAGGGTTTGGGTTGGTGTAAGGAGATTTACAGAATGGGATTCTTGTAATCTCATTACACTAACTAGATTCATGTAATATTATGTAGTCTCTCCTCTGCAAGCTTTTCATATATCATTATTGTGCTTGAGAGAGAGAGAGATGGAAAGAAACAAAGAAAGAGAGATATTTGGGAGTTGGAAGTGGAGATGAGGTGAGCTAAGCACAACCAAGCTAGCATTTATGGAAAAGGAAACTAACGTAAGGGAAAAATACGATTACCGTTTAAAATTCGGGACCACCTTCTTAGTATAATGCACTTAATTTTAAAGTTGTTTAGTCAATAATTTACGTGTACTTTTTAAGTGTAATATTAATTATATATATATTTATGCGAATAACGAATAGCATTATTCAAATTTGAGTTTCTTGGGTTAATTATATTAAAAATAAGTTGTTATATTTCCATGATAAATTGTTTTTACAAACTGGTCAAAAAAGATAAATGGAAGAACTATTTAGAAACCAAAATCAATGTAAGCAAGGTTTGTTCCCTTTACTTTTCCAGCTCATATGATTAACATCTTGTAGTACAATTAATTTTCTAGGGTTTGTCAAATAATTAACACACATATGCATCTTTACTAAGTATGCTCATGGAACAAAGTGGGTTTCCTAATTTCATCACACACGTTGATTTGTTGGTGGCATTATCAAATTAGTAATTGGAATGACCGAATGATGTAAAAGCCTAGATTTTGATGGACACTGGATATAGACTGGATTAAAATGTTAGATATGAATTGAGCAAGAAGCCAAACTGGATTATGTAATATAATGATGACGACCACATTGTTGATAGACGTTTATAATTATCATGTGAGATTAATTAATTAATCATATAATCATCACGAGTTTTTTCTTACATTTGATGAATAATAATTCGAATAAAATATAAACTCCACTCGAAGAAAATCACCTAAATTGCGTCATTGTGACTTACATTTTGCACCCTTGAGGGAATGTAAAGTTTGTCGTTCCTAGAGAATAGAAAAACCGATGATTGGTAAAAAAAGAAAATGTTTCGTTTAAAAGAGTTCCTATAAAACAATAAACGACACGACACTATAATTGTATATTACGTATTCATTGAATGAGTTCTTGATTTCAGGGTATGTTTCGGATTCATGAAAATGAAGTGAAAAGTTTCCTGATTATCACAATGTTTCGTTGCATTGCGATTGGTTATTTGAACATTTTGACTAAATATTCCGTTACATGAATCGTTCACTAATTTTATAAAGGTAAAATTTATTAAATAAAAAATATCATGTATATTTTAAAGAACAACCCTTTTCTTACCAAATGTCAACATTGCATATTACACTGTATATAGACAGTATACATTTAAAGTAACATGACTACATCCAGATAAAACATAGAGTTCATTAAGAAAAATTATGTAAAACTATGACATCGATAGTCATTTTCCCCTTCTATATTGAACTTTTAAAAAAAAGTTCACCTATACACGTCGATTATATATACAAATTATAGAGTATCACACCGATTAACTATAACTTTTTTAACGACCTAAAAGTACCAATACAATATAAAAAGAGAAAGTTAAGAATATGAATTGCATATTGGAAAAGAAAAACATGGTTGGATACAAATTGGGGGAGGGGACAAAATAACAGGGGATCCCTTCCACAACAAACTTTGAGCACCTTGGCCAAGAAAATCAACTGCTCCAATGTCACTTATAGGATAAGCACCTCAAGTCCTGAATTTACGAGGTCATTTTGCCGAGTTCCTTCAGCACGGTTCTCCCAAACGCCCGGTCTCATTGTGTGGAAGAATAAGCTTGAATATCACAGACCAATAGTTCCTACTTCCTAGTACTTTATTACTAAACATTCATATACTCATTCTTCTATATTTAAGCATGAATTAGGGAAGTATATATGCCCTAATCCAAAATGACCTTGACATAATAGTCACCTATATTTTCTTCACAGATCAGCTGGTAAATTCATGACAGATACTACAAAAAGTTTGTAATATCAGTATTATTTATGTAGCCCATTTATGTATTACTATTTATGTCCATTAGTTTTATGAAACCACATGAGGAGTCAAATTGCCTTCCTTTCCCCTTTTGACTTTTTTTTTAAATCAGCTAAATTTTATTAATAAAACACGAGCATAAGACATGCTCACGCAGAACATTACAAAGGACAAGAAACCATCAACACCGATCAACTATCTCTTTCCCTTTCGACTATTAATTCCAAATGTTCTTCTTACTATATGATGTTTTTCCTACCTTACACGATCACCTACATTATGATATCCCTCATAATTTTATGAGTTATACAGTATAATATATAATGCACGTGGTACAATTATGATACAATATTTAAACCACCGAAGTTGATATAACATGTTGTAGAGAAGATGAAACTGTTTTAGACAAAACTCTCCAGAGTCCAGCCAAATTGTTGTTAATCCATGTAACATATTAATCGTACTTAATTGTTAATTCATGGACTTGAACAAATAGATTTGTTTGAAGCAGATTCACAAATGAGGCCTCGTTCAAGTGGTTCGACTGAGGTATGATAACGACTCTACTCTGAATTTGATTCCCAAAGCAGTTTCATTCGTTTTTTTATTGGACTTTTGAATGGAACAAATTGTATTATTGAACCTGACTCTTTATAATTTATTTTTCTGAAATAGATTGAACATTTGAACCTGACTCTTTGAAAACTGTTGAGCTGCTCTTTCTGTTATTTTGCAACTGGAACACCTTTTGTCCAAACTAGCTAGTTGGCTGCAATAAGTTGACCATTATTTGAGCTAACAGAATTAGCATTTCATCAAAGCTTGGCACAATTTACACTAGTAATTTATAAGGTGCATGCAGGTAAGATATGTATGGATCAAAATTCTATAAATTCTAATGTCTTAATCTAAATCAAGTGTTTAATTAGCTGATTAATATTAAGTGATCAGGCAGACACACATTGAAACACTGATAATGCGTTAACATATGTGTGACAATATTTCCAATGAGATACGTAACCATATATAATAGTATCGTAACATTATAAAATAGAGCGTAGCGGTATAATTGGAGCCTTAAAATTCTGCAGATTTTTGGTACTCTTATAGATCACTCCTGTCGTGTATGTCCAATTTGTTTTGCATTACCCTCTTTAAGAAAAATCCAATTTATGATCTGACGTCCATTGCATTTTCTCCCAACTTAAACAATTTTGTAAATTTTGCATTATTTCCTACTCAATTTTATTATGTTACTATGTATTGAGTAGGTGGCTTTTGTCATTTGCATATGTCAATTGTACATCCCAAAGTTCCCAACTACACAAATTAGGGTTTCACATTGTTTAAATTTTCAAGTGGATGATGATTTGTTTGTTCGAATCATGAATCAAAATCTGTAATGCATAAACGCCTTAGTAAGCAGCAACAACCACACTACCACTAGACTCAACCGTTACAAAGAACCAAGAACCATTCCGCACGCTATCACTCATAGATCATATCCTGATATATACTCGAACTAAGCTTATCACCGGCTAAAAAAAGTTACAAATATTTTATTCTTGAATGTTGAATGACAGCAAACGAGTTAATTAACTCGATCCGAAACTCACATAATAATACGTATTTAAGGCATACAAGTTGAGTAAAATGGGAAAAAATGAGTGCAGAAGGGTGAATTAGGTAGTGGGGTGGTAATAAAGGAAGGCAAAGCAAAGCAGAAATGAAAGACAGAAACGGCAAAACAGGGTGAGAAATAAGCAAGAAGATGATGAAAGAATATGTTTTCTAAAATGTCAAATGATGAGGTCAGCTCTTCCAAAGTGTAAAAACCACAGCTTTTCTAATTTCTACTGAACTAGTATATGGCTAGCTATATCCATCATCCATCACTTCATCAATCAATACTTACTTATATATTATTAGTATTATTATTCGATCTGGGTACAAATCTTTTTACATATATACAACCTGGACCTGTAATTTCACTTTCATACTTTCTTTAATATGCACTGGAACTCAGTACATACACAAATCTTTTTCATATGGAAAAAAAAACACCCTAATCTTAATAGTTACTACTATTCATGCATAATTCATCATTAGCAAATCCATCTTTTTCCCCTCTATATTCATAAGCAAATCCATCAAACATCATTTCGAATAGAGGAAGAAATATACGGCAAGTATAAAGTACTAAAACAATATTATACTACTGAAGAAATAGTTGGTCCTCTATGCTTAAAATTTTTATTACATATAATACTACTACATTTTAATTTTTTCGAATTTTGTGGTGGTCGATTCCGCCCAGTATATGGTAGAAAAGAAAATGGGGAAGGAGGAGAATTATTAACAGCAATAAATAACGAACTAACAAATCGGACGCGCATGCACATGGTACTTGTTTGCAAAATCATTGAGTGAGTAGCAGGTTGACTTTGGTCGTATCCTATATGTCATCACAAAGTTAACAACAATAAATCAAATGCTTATACTATTTAAGTTGGAAAAAGACATAAATTTAATAAAATCGACCTCCCATGTTTTCATATTAAAGGGCTCTTTCGAGCGCATTAGTATCATTCACCAGCTTGCATGCTTACTGTTTCCAACATTATACATTAAATGATTAAAACCATGTAATTTTCAGTCCAATTTATTTAACTGTATGGGACTTTTCCTGCTAGTAGCTCTCATTCAATGCCAACTGCAGAATCCATCACCCTGTATTCATACAAGTTTTCCCTTGCTCTTGTCATAACATGTCAACTCTCTATCTAACATAATGTAGGTTATGTATAAAGCTGTCCAACCTTATCGAAGGTTTAGCTCGTTCAATTGAATCAAGTGTATGAGTCGAGACCTTGTATTTAACTTGGACTCGTTTTGTTATCGAGTCAAATAGGGCTCGACTTATTATTAGGCTCGATTATATTCAAGTCTACTTATCATGGTTCAAGCTCGAAAAGTTAGCCTGTTTAGTATATTAACGGGATAAGCTCGGCCTAGTTACACCTTGAGCTGAGCTCGCAAGTGATGAGATACTAAGATTGACTCGTGAAACAACACTGTAACATCCTCGGTGCCTCATGGATCAGTTTAACTTGTACTACAATTCATCGAAGAGTGATCTCTGTTCTCTGACATCGTTTGTTAGATGCTATAGGGTATAGATATGTCATCCCAACTTTCTACTACCCCCAAGCACAATGAAACAGATGGGCCAGAATTTCCAAACTTACCAAGTCTCCCTTATGCCAAAATCCAGGTTTCTATGAACTGGACTTGTACAATTTGCTGAGTTTGAATCCGGACCATTACTGCATAGTTACTTTAAGGTACGCATAACTGGTAAAAAAAATAAAACCACTGAGAACTCAGGTTCTAATGGTTTACTCGTGAATGGACTGTGGCACAAGGCTTTAGATTCAATAACTTAAAGACTATAAGAGATTGTTTACATTTCGTTTTAAGCTCTACATATATAAGAAGATTCTCAACTTTTTTCTTCCTAAATTCACAAGTGATGTTAGCCTGGTATGCTTAATTTGAACAAATGGGCATAATCTTTACTAGCAATCACACATTCTCAGCAAGTAGACCTCCGATCTTTTTTTTACCATACGGACACTTTAATCCTAACCTTTGACGGGTTACATACAAAGCCCCCTCATTTATGCTCTTTCACATAGAAATCTGACTGTTAATAGAATCTTCCCCTCCACAGCCATCTGCAGTCTGCACCATCTAAGATCAGTTTTTTGTATCTGAGTAAAATAGAACAGGGGAATGAGACAAAAAATTGGATCTGAAGATGTTATACAGAAATTTCATAAGAATATTAGCCACAATGTACAATTCCTCTTCGACTCTCTCCGTTGTTCCTGAGTCCTGACCACATAGTACAGAAGCAGGAACTAATGCTTTGTTTAATGGCACATAAAATGCTCCGATAAACAATACCAATAGAAGAAATTAGGGCTCCGTTTCAAGAGAATGGTCCCAAGGTTGAGAAAACAAGACAAGTTTGCAAAATGGTCCACATTTTCCAGAAAAAAGTGTAGTTATGCTCTCAGCTCTAGACCCCAGCCTTATCAATATTTACCATAAAAAGGAAATCATGCTGCTGAAAAGGACTTCTTGTAGATGTGAAAATCCCCCACTAAATTACACCCTACAAAAGAGAAGCAAGTCATAAAGAGAGGGATTGGCTTGAAATTCAACGCCCGATTATTAGCTCTTCCTCAGAGTCTGCAATAACAGCGACTAGCTTTGAGAGTGAAATCCAACCTTTCCATGTACCTACAGGAAATAAAACAAAGGGAAAAGTGAATGGCTCACCTGTTGGCCTCATTTCGGCAATTAGGTAATGGTCATGCAAAAGTGACAACCTCTCATCAACTCACACATTGGAAAATCTAAAGGCCAGCTACTCTTACTCTTGCAATTATAAAAGCAATCTCGATTTCAAGTTTCCAACCGTATGAAATGAAATAAATCAATGAGATCTGTACAATATAATTTTACATAAGTTGTGTGTAGTAAATGAGTCGTACCGAATGACCCATCCCACACGCTATTGTATAGTAATTGCTTCTTTTTTATATATTTTTGAGAATTAGTAATTGCGTGCTGCTTTAAGACACAAACAAAGACAAGTCCTATTTGCAGACATTGTAATATGAAATCTATATCAACCAGTAAAACCTCATAACTACAAGTCCAGAAATGTTTCTAGTGTTTTGGCATCGAAAGAATATGAGATTTTAAGCCATGAGCACAAGCCGCAGTTTATGAGCCAGGCGAATTCAAGCTAGCTGCTTGCCTCTTATACCACAAGTCTACTGCCGCTTCCTCTCTTCCTGATAAAATATCAGTTACATAGTAATACAGAGCAACACTGCAACTCAGACAGCATCAAAAGTTGGGCCAAATTCGGTATGAATGAAGTAATTCTGTGACAAATTAGGTTTACATAATATCTCAAGATGATTGACTAGATAACTAGACACAAAAAGGGTGAGACACTCGGGTAGAATAGAAAGATTTAGGTCCGTAACACACTCAGCTGAAAGGTACTAACTACACGAAGGACCCTAGGACACGCATTCCAAAGAAAAATCTCTAAAGAATACGGTGGGTTAATTGAAGAATTATTTCAACAATTGTCTATGAAGCAAGAAATTTTTTCTTCATTGTTCATTTCACGGTCATGAAAAAAGGTTTCTTATAATGCTGAAAACCATATACAAATTAGCAATTCTAATACTTGACTAACATTCAGAAACATAAACTGTTAACTGATAGAAAAACATCCAGATTCCAGAGCTGATGTAACGTATAAGGGGTTCAACATCACATCAATAAAGGCTCTTGTCAAAATCTGAAACAGATAAAGGTTGCCAATCTTTGAAAATTTGGATTTTCTGGAGAGTAACATGATATAGTTTACTTACACTATTGTTTCAGCTGACTATAACACTGATCAAGTTTTGGCCAAAGTATATATCCTTCAAGAAAACATTAACGATAGAATAAATTTACTAAAGTTTAATAATTTATAGCTACTGGTTTTGCAAAACGAATGTCATGATCCATTTCAGGATTTGGTTTGGTCGTCAAGTTAACAATCGGCTTCATCTAGACTAAGATAAAATTCAAAGTTCAAGTTTTGTTTTATGGCCTACAGTCTGGGGTTGGCTCCAGCTCAACGGGAACTATTCTCAGCCAATTGTCAATAATTATCAGCCCACTAAATTGGAGATCCTTAAAGAAACTATAAATGCTTTACACATATTCAGCTCAAACCAACAAACCTGTCCAAGTCACTTAATAAAACCTATTAATACATAATGGTTTAATCATTTAGTCCACATCAAAAGAATATAGAATTACAGCTGCGTATTGATAATACAGACAGACAAATGGATCTCTGTGTCTCAGGGCAGTATGTGTTAGATTAAGTTCCTAGATTTTGATGGGCAACCAACATGTCTATTAGTTTAGTAAGGCAACTAGACAAGTAGTACTCTTGGTCCATAGGTTTCTAAAGGGACATTGTAAAAGTGAAATCTTGCTGAGACTGTTAGCCTTAGTAAACTTGTATAGGATAGTAGGTCTCTAATTGTAATTTTAATTTTTAAACTTTCTGAGAAAATGAATGTTCTCCAGAAAACACTTGGTCCAAGTGAAAATCTAAATCAAAGTAGGTTGGAAAAATGTATGCTTACTAAGAACAAACCTTAGAAAACACTTAGCTTCAAATTCACTAAGTATTGCATTCGTTGATAAGGGAGAAAAGAGATGGTACACTCATTTAAATGCTATGAAGGTAATCTCTGAGAAAGCAAGCTTGCTTTTCAGAATGAGACAAAACTCTCGGTGTACTATACTCAGTACAAGAGTAACATTTAGCTCCAATTTGTGCCCAACGGATATTGAATTCAAATGGAACTATTTGGCACTATAAATACATGGACTCATTAGCCGAGAGAGAACTGACTCCAGTCATCAAGCGCAAGCCTTGAACTGCGGTCAAATCTCAAGCTTAATAAATTTCTTAGTATCCTATTACCTCCAAGACTGACTGCTTGCGAAGCTGCCTGTGAAAAAGTTGAACTAGAACTAAAGTTGGGACTTTAAGTAAGAAGTATTAATTCTGGAACAATACTCTCACACTTTGAAATATAATTGCTTGAGTTGTTTTCCAGCACAGACTAAAACAAAATATTGGATCTGTCCTTGCCTATTACAAAAGGCGCGACATGGTTCAATGTACACTCGGAACATAGAAAATAATCTTTGCTTGGAAGTAGCTATGATAGCTTGTTTATCCAGATAGCACCTAGGCTAAAAGGAAGCCCACAACTTTCTTCTTCTGTTCTTAGTAAAAAAAACTATGGTGTCTAGTATTATAAAAAAAGTGAGTATAAGTTAGTTTATATATTTTTTTTAATATAGAATTAGGTTGATGAAAAACTCAGCCGTTATTAAACTCTAGTTTACTATGATACAGCGCCTCATCTAATAATGTTGCTGGATACTGCAGAGTGCCATACAGAACATTATTTGAGTCATGCATGCTTAACAGATAGTTAGAAATCAAATAGAACCAAATGCATCTATATTAATACTCAATCGATTCTGCTAGTTTATACCTGTATTCCTTTTATATACGTCTGGTTATTAAATGGCCCTTGCTCCCTCCTAATTTAATACTCACTAAACAACTTATCATTATTTTATTATGTTACTTAAAAAAACCACCATCAACAACCAATAAATTTTAAAAAAAAAGTGTCAAAAGAAATGTATATACATTAGATGGACAGAGAGAGTACAAAATCAGGAGACATTTGACAATCACACACAAAAAGGCAAACATATAAATATGTACAAGTATGACCTATTCATTTAGTTATTGAAACCAATGTCATCCAAAAGGGTGGAGACATACCCGTGTAGGTTGGAGCTATGTCGTCTTTCTAATTCCCCATTCTCTAACCCTGGTGACATCTCTGGGCATATTAGTGGTTCAGAACAACCTCGATGAGCAAACCAAAAGTCTGCAAAACAGAAACAACGTGATATAGCATAAATTTGCAATACAGAACTATGAAAACAAGCTTAGAAAAGAACTATTGCTGAAACATCATGCAAGCCTCAACTGGATGATCCAAGGTCCATGCCAACCAGGACATAATATCCCCCAACACTAGTTTAATTTTACAAATGTCCAAGTTTATAAATGACAGGCATGCAAACACACTTTGCAACAAGCACACACCAATATCTGAATATTATATCAACTCCAGTATTACAGCGATTACACGGTTATGTATTACCATAAGTCGCAAAACAACAGAGTAAAACAATAAACAAAGAACTACACCTGCCAATAACACTTATGTTACCATAAGCATTTACACCGGGTATATTAAAAACATCCGGTCAGGCTTTTCCTGCATTTCTTCCAGTACTGTATTGAAGTACTATATAAGTAACCCAATTTGGCCATACGAATTTTCAGAATTCTACAAGATGGTGCCCATGGATTAAAATCCAGCTGAGACAGAATTCTCAGCTGTTCATCTCATTGAGATGAAATTAGTATGAAATTTCGACTTTTTATGACTGACAAACTTATTTCGCATTTATGAAATTTGCATTCTTGTTTGCAAAAATGTTTCTAATATCAAAAAACAAAATTGAATCCATGAATGATACAGGAATTTCAATGCCACTCGGTTACATTACGATTAATCAGCTTTCATCATTTGAAGACTAATCCTGAAAATATCCTAAACAGATCCAATCACATGCTAAAACGAAACTCAACACCAAATGAAAAAGAAACGTGTAAATTAGTCGATTCAAGTGAAACTTCACTGAAAAAACACCTTAAAGACCATTATTATTAAAAAAAAAAGAACGGGAGTAACAAAACTCACAGCCATTTGACACGATTAGAATTCCGGCGAATGGCTTCTGAAAGCAAGATACAGGAAGAAATTTTCGGTAAAGCAGGACAATGATGAAGAGTTTCTCTCCAGATTACTAGACTGTAAAGCACTTACATTTACGGAACTGAATTGGTGGTGGATTTAGCTGAACTAAATAAATTGGATTAAACTAAACGTTATAAATTATAATTAAATTGAGCTGAACTGAACTTGACTGAACAATAATTTTCAATTGAAACACAACGTAATAGCTGCGAATTTGAGGGAAAAGGAGATTATTAACGGACTCTGGTTATAAAAATTCACATACATATGCACAAACTCCTCATAGAGACGACGTTAATTTCATAGATACAAAATTAAATCTCACATCCTACTATCCAGAAACAAACCTCGTACTATTACACACTATTAATATAAATTTAAAAAATAAGTATTTTCTATCCCTAATAGAAAAACAGGTGTTTTTATAGACTTTCTCCAGTTTATTTTTAGCACAAGAGCTACGCTTTTAATAGCATGAGCAATTTTAGTTTGCTTAACAACTTTTGTTAATTTCAATTTTTTCTGTTTTCATGAATCTCGTAATAATCGAGATTTAATTTTAGCACAAGAGCTACGCTTTTAATAGCATGAGCGACTTTAGTCTGCTTAACGACTTTTGTTAATTTCACATTTTATTGTTTTCATGAATCTCATAATAATCGAGGTTTAATTTTAGCACAAGAGCTACGTTTTTAATAGCATGAGCTATTTTAGTTTTCTTAACGACTTTTGTTAATTTCACATGTTACTGTTTTCATGAATTTCATAATAATCAAGGTTTAATTTTAGCACAAGAGCTACGCTTTTAATAGCATGAGTGATTTTAGTTTGCTTAATGACTTTTGTTAATTTCACATTTTATTGTTTTCATGAATCTCATATTAATCGAGGTTTAATTTTAGCACAAGAGCTACCCTTTTAATAGCATGAGCGATTTTAGTTTGCTTCACGACTTTTGTTAATTTCACACTTTACTGTTTTCATGAATCTCATAATAATCGAGGTTCAATTTTAGCACAAGAGCTACGCTTTTAATAGCATGAGCGATTTTAATTTGCTCAACGACTTTTGTTAATTTCACATTTTATTGTTTTCATGAATCTCATAATAATCGAGGTTTAATTTTTAGCACAAGAGCTACGCTTTTAATAGCATGAGCGATTTTAGTTTGCTTATCGACTTTTGTTAATTTCACATTTTATTGTTTTCATGAATTTCATAATAATCGAGGTTTAATTTTAGCACAAGAGCTATGCTTTTAATAGCATGAGCGATTTTAGTTTGCTTAATGACTTTTATTAATTTCACATTTTAATGTTTTGATGAATTTCATAATAATCGAGGTTTAATTTCAGCACAAGAGCTACGCTTTTAATAGCATGAGCGACTTTAATTTGATTAACTACTTTTGTTAATTTCACTGTTTTCGTGAATCTTAATAATCGTGAGTAAATTTGTTCTACCCCAAACGGCGATACAAAAGCTCCATTGTTGACGAGCACACTCCCATCTCATTGTCTCAGCTGCCACACCCAAAACCCCAAGTGTACAACAATCCAACGAAAGAGAGCAAACAAGAGTCAGAATCAGATGGGGACTAGGCTACTATACACCGTCGGATTCTGGATCCGCGAAACCGGCCAAGCCCTCGATCGCCTCGGCTCACGCATTCAGGGAAACTACTACTTCAAAGAGCAGCGTATGTTAACTCTCCTTCTCTAATCATACTCTCTCTCACCGATTTCTTCATTTTTACTGGATTTAATCGCAAATGCATGTCTATTGCCAATTCCCTAATTTCGTCGATCTTTTGTTCAGAGGTCAATTCGTTGTGTATTGGTTAAAAACAAGCGGTCTTTGATTAATTAGACGAACTCGTAATTTACAGAGGCATTTGCTTAATGTTAGGTAGAAAAAGGTTCCGATTGTTATGATGAAACAGCTGAAATTCAGTAGTATTAACGGGATAAGTAAAATTTGCCAAGTATGATGCATTCATGTGAAATGTCCTTCTCCAATGATCCTGGAGACTAATTTTTTTTATCTGTATCAGTTGTGTTAAAGTTTGTAGACTGGTACATTTAATTTGGGGCTGTGAGAATATAAACTGCGAGGTCGGAGGTAATGTGGTGTGAGTATAAGATGTCATGTATTACCCTTACGGTATGTATGATTTCAAATATATGGCAGAGTTTGATGAAAGTTCATATAGTTTTGACCTATAGTTGATCTACTTCCAGACTCTGGAAATACTTCACAGAAAGTTCTTGTTACTAGGACTTAAAGCATAGGTTTTTTCGGAGTGCAATTATAGGAGTTCATGTCATGTCTCTATAAATCTCCATGTTATTAAAAGTTCTATCTGCTACAGTTCAGAGAAACACTGGTAGTACATTAACCATGTTTTTGAAGAGTTCTGGTATATTTTTACTTTTATGAAGTTCCGGATTGGGGAGGTCAATTAAGCAACATAAATATTTCTTCCCATTTTAAATAAATGAAAAAGGAACAACCATATGAAAGTTGATAACAAGTTCTACGGGACCCTGAAGCTAGACAATGCAATGATTTATGCATTAGTCACCAAAAAGTGTTCTCTGAAATAGTCTCCTCCCTTGCTTTACTTCTATCTGAATACTGCTATCGGGAAGAAAGTAAAAGTTGATTGGAATTCAACTAATCTATGAGCCTCTCAACTTTAATTCTTTTACTAGTTTGGTACTACCCCCGTCCCAATAATAACTTCCTAGGTTAACTTTTTTTACGAATTTTGACTGAAACGCAGTATGACTGCTTTATCCATAGTGTAATTATCTTTGCTAATTGATATATAAATTGTTTCCACCAGTATCAAGGCATAGAACAATCATGAATGCGTATGACAAACTTCCTAGCATTGCTAAGGATGCATTTGTCGCTCCTAGTGCTTCCATCGTTGGGGATGTTCATGTTGGGAAATCTTCTTCCATTTGGTATGGCTGTATTCTCAGAGGTATGTGATTTAAGAATTTGAGTATTGATCCCTTTTCATTGCTTCCAGTTGAAAAATATTTACCTTCATCATTTGATCTCTCTAACGCGTGCATGTGTTCCATGCCATCTGCTTTGCTCGTGATAGCTTTAGTGTATTTTAGATTACTGGGTGTAATGGATCAAAATTAATGTGTGATAGGTTCAATTCCATTGTAAATGGACCTGTAAATAAGTGGTGACAGCCAAGTCACTAAAAAAATTAGATAGACTTAAATATAAAAGCATAGTTAATAGTTAAAAAAAAGGGATTAAAGTTTAGGCGACAACTATAACACATTGTAAAAAGCTGAATAGAGACACATGAGTGCATAATCTTCTTACATATGTTCATGGATGAATATCACAAGATCCGTAATTCATCAAACACAGAAAGTCAAAAACAATGGCCCTACATGCCTTATCTCATGCAATTTAGTTTCTCTATCAGATTCAGCCTTGGTTGATTACGACTCCCTTTTAGCAAGCTAATAATTAACGAGTCAGTTCTCATAGCACATTGACTAATTCCCTCAACCCTAATAGTCATAGATAACTCTGATTTTAGTTTCTTCTGGAGTCTGGACCCTGGACACTTTGTTCATTGCTTTGCTTGTTCATTGTCATTATTACTAGTAATGACATGGCTTAGTTACATGAATGATGATGTTACTGGTCGAAATAAGTTAGTCCATTCCCAACAGCCTCTTTTATCCACAGAAGTTAACGTTAAATGCCATTTGCTGGGCAAAGATACTTGCACTGGCTTAACATTGTATCATGGCGATCACAAACCGGAACTAGTTGCATGATACTTCTTTTATTGTTAAGCTTCTGGTGCTAACAATGTTAATCCTTTCAGAAAAATTAGAGATATAATGGGAAATTCACATATGGTCCTGTAATGTGACCTAAGTCCAGATATGTTCTTTTAATGTATGACTGTGTCAGTTATCAGATATAGTCCTCTAATGTGATTTAAGGCAAGATATATTTTTTTGACAGATTAAAGGACTATATCTGAACACTGACACATTAAAAGACCATAATTGGACTCAGACCACATTACGGGATTGCACCTGAAGATGTAATATATTGTCATTGCCTCATTGGGGAAATTTAGTTCGAGCATTTTGAGGTTCATAGAGTGGCATATAAGAATGTTCACGAGTAATATGTAATGTTTAAATTCAAGACATCCCTGAAATTGAGTGAATGATAGTATATCTGGAAAAGCACGTGCGTGCACACACAAACACACACACATAATTGTATACAGTGAGAAATTTAACAATGACTATATTTCCATTATAATCATACAATGTGTTAATCTACAATAATATTGATAGGCATTCAGGTATGGACTAGTGTGATCACAGTGTGCAGTGCATTGTTGAGAATGTACAGCCAGTCTTGAACATGAAATTTTGACTGATAGTCTATGAGTACATATGTTTCAAAAACCTTTATCTACAGCCCGGTTGGGATACAAATTATTACTTACTACTCTGTACATTAACTTAATATTCATTTACAATTCATGTCTATTAGATTTACCTCTCACTAATTATCCACGACTTCACATGTTTAGCTCACTGTGTATTTATTTCTTAAATATATAAACTCCATGCAGGTGATGTGAACAGTATCAATATTGGAACTCGAACCAACATCCAAGACAATTCACTTGTTCATGTTGCTAAATCAAATCTAAGTGGAAAAGTCTTGCCTACCATTATTGGCAACGATGTTACAGTGGGTTTGTTTTTAATCCCTTTCTGCATGAAAACTTCTCGCTTGGAATTTTGTATGTTGAGAGCTTTCAACTTGTGCATTTAAATGGACAGGTCACAGTGCTGTCTTGCAAGGATGCACTGTAGAGGATGAAACATTTGTTGGTATGGGTGCAATATTGCTTGATGGGGTAGTTCTGGAAAAAAATTCTATGGTTGCTGCTGGAGCACTCGTGAGACAGAATACAAGGATACCCTCTGGAGAGGTGCTGTTTTGTAATATAAAATTGGATATGTGTTTTGCTTGAAACTGATCGTGCTGTTAGGCAACTCTCTTTTGGGATGAAGGGCTGTTGAATGGTTCCATACTTTGGGGGCGTTTGCAGGATTTGATTCTTTACTGGCTTCTAAATTTTTTTGCAGTGCATGCAAATGTCTTCTGGCTCCTGCTTGGAATTTTATGCGGGCAAATATTAGATGTCCAAGCAGAAGCCAGGAGCAACTATATGATGCTTTTAAAACTGTTTTTGTTCTTCTAACCTTGCAAACAGCTCCTTAGGTTTTTTCCGTCTTGGCTAAAAATGGAATTTGCAGGTGAAATGTGAAGTTTGACTTGCGTTCTTACACGATGATAACTAGAAAACTAGTGTGCTCATGGATTGATAGTCTTTGCTTGTTTTTTGGCTGTTTTTAGCCAACTGACATGGCTGTACAGGGGTGGTGTTGCTTAATATTTGGCTTCTTGATTCCAGGTCTGGGGAGGAAATCCAGCTAAATTCCTGAGGAAGCTCACAGGCGAAGAAATCGCCTTCATAGCGCAGTCAGCTACCAATTATTCAAACTTGGCTGAAGCTCATGCTGCTGAAAATGCCAAGGATCTGGACGGCGTCGAGTTTGAAAAGGTTCTTCACAAGAAATCTGGCAAGGGGGGTGAAGATTATGAGTCATTTTACAGTAACCTTGAAGCTACCAAGGCTGCTTAATTTGGAGCGTAGTTCTCCTTTTTGTTATGCGTAGAAAAAAATTCACCGATTTGAACATCAAATAAATATGGGATCGGCCTGAGTTAACCGACCAGTCCAAGAAGACATTTTTTTCTCCGTCTACACCAGCTTTGAGTAGCTGGTTCGGGTTTCCTTACATGTTCCTTGACATTATTGCTGCAGTAGCTGTATGGGATGTTTTTAGTAATCTTAAGAGTTTTCCATTTTCGCAATTTATTCTTTCAAGAATAAACTGCCCGGACCTGAGAATTGGAGCTGAACTTTGCTCCTATTACATGTTACACTTTGGTTATATCCGATGGTGACTCTTAACTTGAAATTTGCCCGTCTCAATATTAATATTCTGGAGTAGTATTACCCTTTCTAATTCTTAACATTGTCGTTATGTACATATGCAAATCATTGAATCTATGGGAGTGGCATGTTATATATCACTACTTCACCTGTGGGATGTGGAGGATCCACACAGGCTCCAACAACATAAAGAATGTTTTAAGGAATATATATTACAACATGCTAATCTTCTAAATGATGAGGATCAGCTTAGCACAGAATGCGCATGCAACATTATACTTAGTGAAATTGAACTCTTAAAATGTGATGATGAAGCTTGTGTAAGAAATGAGAGACAGGCACAGGCTGCATGCTTATACACAAGTAATTATGTGACATAATCATGTTGCCTAGCTTGCTCCTTTCATCCAAATCATCATCTTTATCTTCTCATAAAAAAAATACTTCCACTTATTGTAATTATCCTTCCACTACTATATCCATCTTTTGTATTATTGAAGATTGAAACACACCTGTATCTTAAATGATAGTATTAAGAAGGACGTTGGTTTTGATATTTTTACTCCGGACCCAACTTGTAGAAATTTTGACCTTCTATTTAAGACTAGTGGATTTCGGACTCCGCCCATGTCACTAACAAGTAGTTGTTCTAACATCGTCTTGTTACTCTTGTGGACTACTTTGTTCGATTCCGTGTGGAACACTGGAGCCTATTACAGCGAGAATTCGAGATCATTAGAGAAATAAATTTGGGTTTAATTTTCTTGTATTAATCTTCAACCAAAGTGACATCCACAAAAAACATTGGAAAATGTATTGGGATAAGGTAGAGGATAGACTGGACTGAACAAGTTTAACTTAGAAGATTAAGGTTAAATCTTCTTTCAAAAAGGAAGGATTAAATTAAGGGGAGTTTGTCTATCTTAAGGAAACATATGTTTTCCTTTTGCCTTTTCTCCCCTAAGCATCTTTTTCTTTTATTTTCTTCTTCTTTCCTTCCTTCTTTTCTGTCGTAAAACATGTAAATTCAACCACCCAACATGTTTGGTCATTGGTCCGATCCTTGTTCTTTTTCTCCTCTTCTTTTTTTCTTTTTCTATACTGCAATAGTAAACTAAAGGTTGTTCTGTAATCTGTGAATTCAAATTTAATTTTAATATAAAACATAATGTGTTATACGATATGTGGGTGTATCTCTACTTATGTACGGGTACTCAGTATACATTATGCCACTCACATTCTTAATCCACATGGAGTACATTGTACCATTAAATGATCGAAACTGAGTTAACCGACTTTTACGCCAGTGAGGTTGTGGATGATATGGCCTATGGATACATCCGGTTAGCACGATTTTGTCTACTTTGAATTGGAGTTAGCATAAATTTACTTTTAGAATCAAAATGCATCATATTAATAGGGAAAATTGATGATCTACTTACATATATTCTATTTCGCTCACTAGTCAATATGCCATGACGAGTGTTACAAGTTACAACAAGTAGTTACTAATAAATGAGTTCGAAGAAGACATGTTCTTCTATAAGAGGGAACAATTAGAGATTCATTAATCTTCCCAACTAACCCAATCATCCAATTTAGGAAGAAAAAAAAAAGTAAACTGAAAGTCAACGATATTAAAAATAGGAGTAATAAAACAAAGTATCGAACATTGATGATCGATGTAATGCAATTTAAATTCATGGTACCAATGGAGTTGCATGGTAGGTAGCTGCATATACATCACATTTAACAATTAATTTTATAGTTATTGGGTTTCTCAATAAAACGTGCAAACCATTTTAACCCTTAAAATTCCATGAAAATGAAGGGTTCCTAAATCCTGTGTATAAGGGAATTACAAATTGTTAGCGTACATGTCCTGCGAACAATATCAACCCGCGTGATGTATCCATGTTGATCGGTTAAGAATACGAATATTATACACTCACGGTCTAAATCTAACTCATGGTAGGGCATTTAAAATGGTTAGTTACGACCCTAGTAAAACAGTGACGGTGATATCCATACCGGAACATTCTAGAAATTGAAGAGATACATGTCTTGTTTGTTTTCTGAGTTTAGGTAAGACGTTCAGTAGTCACAAGTTATGAATATGATGTGTCAGCGGAGGCAAAATAATTGTTTTGAGCAAAATGGATGAATATAATGGTCATGATATGATATGATGTGATCACTACTTGAGCTGCTTTTTAGCTTTACAAATATGAACCTGCCTTTATTTGTGAAAAAGAAAAAGTGAAAAAATTATTGTTAGTGAGATCATTAATATAGTATTGGGTGATTAAAATTGAGAACTTATAAAGTAGATAGCTTAATTTAAAGATTCTGCCCCATTTTTGTAGAAACAATTACAAAAGCTGATTCTCTTTTTAAATATTAGATGATTCGTGAACCATATAGAATGTATGAACACAAAATCAACTAATTTATTTCATTAATTATAAGTTATTAACGTGTAGTGATTTATCAAATGAACTTTCAATGGGATATTTAGCAACATATCTGTTCAAAATAAATGTTAGGATATTTGTCTGCCATTATAACATGTTATATGGTCTAAATATGTAATTAAATGGTTGTTTATTGATAATTAGTAGTGGATTTTGTTTCTCTTAATTATCTGGAAAAGGCAAAATGGAACTCCATCAATACGAAAGAAAAATGTTGCATAATTCATAAGAAATGCTCAGAGCAGTACACAAAACGTTACATTGCACCAAGATTATCATATAACACTGCAGAAACTTAACAAATGCTCAGTTTAGCAAAACTATCTGAAAATTTAATTGGTAGTTGGTCATGTGGCTCTTTTCCCTCAATAAATCAACTTGATTAACTTTTCAAATTAGCTACTTATTTAAATATTTACACATTCACATAACGAACTTTTTATCCAAAAAAAATAAAAATTAAAATCTAGCGATAAACAGAATCAAAGTGCTCAAACCAATCTTGAAATCAAATCACAATTAACATATTTTATGAAAATATAATAATATTACTTCTTCATATTAATCCTTTCTTAATCAAAAGTTTGACATTTATGAGATAATATATATATACATTATTTTAATATTTTTCTTTTAAACGGTTAAAATGATTCGAACCCCCGACCTACTAGTTGGAGGTGAAGCGTATCACCAACTGAGTTGTGCTCCGTTTTCAATATTTTTTTTTAAACAAAAATATATAAAACCTAGCTAATGACATATGTTAAATAATATAAAAATCAAAATTAATGATAAGTACACACATTATCTCCTTTCTCCAAAAAATGAATAAAAATAAAAATGAATATATTAATTTTTTCACATAATTTATGCACCTATAACAATTAAATATATTATCTTTTATTCTTTTACGCTCTACATTACCCTAACAATTTCAAATACATCAGATTTAATCTTTCACGCTCAACATTAATCTTCTATACAAATTCAAATACATCATCATTAATTTTTCAAGCTCTATATTAATTTTAATATATAAAATATTCAATGCAATTCAATTCAATTTCGGTAGATTACGGAGTGACACTATTAGTAATTAGATGTGGTTTTTAAGCAGTATGGAATTAAGGAGAAAAGAAAGCCCGAAAAAAGTAAGGACAGAATGGTCATCTACTCACACAATGACAAAGGCCGCAAAACCCGGTCCATCTTCCCTTATTATATTACCCAAAAGAAAGCACGAAAATTTGTCTTCTCTGAAAATTCAAACACACATTCCCCATTCTACCCCTCCCTCCTTGTTCCATCTTCTCCATGTACCCCACTCCTTCACTCTCACTGCACAAATAGCCTCGAACAAAGTGCGCACGAAGAGGAACTAGAGCAGAAAACTCAAACAAATTTCTCCAATGGCGAGCAGTAACCTTCCTCTTCCCAAACGAGCCTTCACTTCCAACCCAAGCAACTCCGTCTACGACGACGTTTTCGGTGGTGCGCCCAACTTCGGCACGCCTACATTGGCTCCCAGGCTCCAGGACTACGCTGAGATTTTCGGCGGATTTCACTCTTCTCGCTCCTCGTCTATTCCGGTGATCGACATTCCGATCGTCGACTCTGATGATTCCGAGCTCCATTTCACATACGGGGAGGTTTTTGGTGAGAGTAGGGGGTTCGATTACACGGCGTCGTTTGAGGATGTTGTTGGCCAGTCCAGTGCTGGTTATGACTCTTCCGATGAGTCCTGGTATATACACACATACATATACATACATTCTGCATTTCCTCTTTTTCTTTTTCTTTTTGAAATTTGAATGGAAGATTATTTTACTGTTTGGTATGATGTGATGTGAGTTACTTACCTGTCTATTGTGTGATGGAATTGTTATAGTGAGCTTGTATTAGAGTTAATTCATCATTTCTAGGGATAGAGATGTTTTGGTGGTACCAACTGGTTCTTAATCAAGTGTTTGTGTAGGACTGGATTTGTTGGATTACTGAATGAAATTCAGCATTTATGATTGACAGAGACTTGCACCAAGAGTTGTACCTTATGTGATTAAGTAATCTTCTACTGGATTTAGCCTTTTTAACTTCTTCGTTCTGTTTTACTTAGGCTAAGGCATAAAGGAGTGGGACTTGTTTTTAACTTCTCATCTCTGTTCTCAGATGGGCCCAAATTCTTCACAGTTAGAGCTAGTTTATCAACGTGTTTCGTTCTTTCTTTTTTTCTTTCTTTCTGATTTCATACGTCTATATGCTGAGGGTGTTTGTGTTCAATTTTAATAAATGCTGTTGAAATTTTATTAGTGATTTTTCTGACTGAAATTATCAGGAGTCCAGCAAAAAGTGGAACTCTCTCGGATGAACTAGATCCGTTGGCTGGGTCGGAGACGAGTTGCAGATTATCAGATGCCGGTGCTGATTCTCACAAGTCGTTGCAATGCAAGAAGAAATTAGATGTGTCTTATAGCAAGTCTGGCCGGAGAGTTATGGACGAAGTGTTTGCCGAGGCCAGTGATGGGATTAAGTTTGGTGCTGGTCCTGAACACACTGTTTCTCACTTTGAAGCTCCTATTTCTGGGGATCGGGAGTTTGAGGTCTGTACTGAGCCTGTGATTGATGATGTTAAACATAAGAAGTGTCTGTCTAACCCCTCAGAGAGTGGCTCTTACACACGTAAAAGTGACTATAGTCATTCTGAGGAACATGAAAGTGATACTTTCTCACTGGAAAGACCATTTGTGTCGGTTTCTGATTTCAGTCTTCGTACTAAGCCCTCTAGACTGCCACCGCCTTCCAGGCCCCCGCCTGCATTGGTTGATAAAAAGGAAGATAAAAAGGAAGAACGCCCAGGGTTGAATTCAAAACACAAGGTCTCTAAAAGTTATGGGTATGACAGAGTGGTGGATGGTTCCACGGCTGGTTTTGACATGGATGTAGATGCAATCCCATCGATCGGGGCTATCAGAAATGGAAATGAAAATGTCAACATGAAGCGTGTGAGCAGTAAAGGATCAGTAGACCGTGTGGACTCGTGGGATGATAGCAAATGGCATTTGGAAGATGGTATGGAAGAAGTGCAGGTGCACCATACGGCTGGTGAGTATGACAGCTTTCAGTCGCATAAAAAGGAAGAACATCAAGGATTACATTCAAAACACAAGATCTCTAAAAGTTATGGGTCTGACATAGTGGTGGATGGTTCCACGGCTCCCTTTGACGTAGATGTAGATGCAATCCCATCGATCAAGGCTTTCAGAAATGATAATAAAATTTTCAACGTGAAGCGTGTCAGCACTAAAGGATCAGTAGAACGAGTGGACTCATGGGATGATAGCAAATGGCATTTGGAAGATGCTATGGAAGAAGAGGAGCAAGTGCACCAGAAAGCTGGTGAGTACGACAGCTTTCAGGGTAAAAGAATCCTTCAGTCACATAGAAAGCGTCCCACAACTTCACCACCTTCTGCAAAGGACAGAAAGGAAGAATTTCCAGTGTGCGGAGGACTGCAATTTCACCAGCCTTTTACTGATATACCTCAATGTCCTGTTGCATGGAGGAAAGAAACAGAATATTTTGAGGTGATTGAAAAAGATATATCTGCAGAGCATATTGAGGTGGTTGCGGAATCCAATATAAATGTTCCAATACAATTTCAAAACCCAGAAGTTTGTAGGAACTCAAATACAACAGAGTCAAAAGCTTCTAGTCAGAAGGAAGATGGTGATACACAGGATGCTGCTAGGTGGGATGGGAAGAGGAATCAATTCGAAATGATGGGGGAAAGTTATTATGGGAGCAACAAGCACCGGAGCGAGGAAACAGAGATGCTGTCGGGAGGCAGAAAGGAGTTTTCAGAGCATAACCAGCAGCAAGCTGGAGAACGTGTAATGCCAAATATAGACCTTGATTTGTCTGAACATGGTGGAGTTGAAGTTGGTTGCATTCAAAAAGATGCAGCACAAAATTACAGTTCAAATGCATCTTCCGAGATCAATAGGTTCAGAGATGCTCAAACAAGAAAGATGACCAATGAAAAATTTGAGAAAAGTCTTCTGAGTGAGCAGTATCAGCAAAGATTACATAATGTGGGGCGAGAAGGAATCAGTGAGAGAGTAAATGAGAGAAATGAACAGGAAGCTACTGAAAAGCAACAATATGGAGCTTCTTGGTTAGGAAATCAAAACAAATTAGTAGAGTCTCATATGCTGGTAGAGAATGAGCAGTTGGCCAAAGATGCTACGGAAAATGAAGAGAGCGTCAAGGAAGCATGTGAAGCTATTTTGCATGAATGCAATGCGGACGAAAAATTTACTCTTTTTGCTGACAAAGACAAGGTGAGTAGTGTTGAGGCTGTTGAAGAGATCTCAAATGATTTGACATTTATAATTGCTTCTGAACAGGCTAAAGATGACAAAGGACAACATGTGGTGTCAGAGTCAGTCATAAGAAAAGAGAGAACGAGAGATGTTATCTTAGAAACAGACAATGATTTAAGAGACAGTAAGTCTGATACTGAACCGAATAAGTCCTTGAGTAGTGATACTGGTTCAGAAAAGCTGAGTGAAGAGGCTGATGAAGATGAGCTCATTGAGTTAGATGAAAATGATGTGCGAATAAATTGGGACCACGTGATTAATGCTTTTGTAAAAGGGGATAATATGAAGATACCTGATCAAGAACACAAGTTTGAAGAAGAGGCTGCAACTACAAGGGATGGTACTTCTCATATAACAGAAAAAAGTCAGGAACGCGCATATTGTGGGGCTAAAACAGAGGACCACATTGTAAATGGCCACTTCAACAGTGTTGGCATTAATAAAAATGAGTTGCAAGCTGAAAGTTCTAGCACCGGGAAAAGATCAAAGTTGTTATCTTCACCCGAGCAATTGAAAGATTCAAATATGGGTGGCATTAGAAGGGAGTCTGCATGTACTCTCCCGGAGAAGATTGCATGTACTCTCCCCGAGAAGACTGCATCGCCAATTGGTAGTAGCCATGAGATTGGCAAGGTAAATTCTTCTGAAGAGAACAAGGAGCCAACAATCAAACAAACTCCAGTCATCATCAAAGCGGCAGATGTCAGGGCTAGCTCCACTACATGCGGAGTTGTCAAGGGAAGTATAGGGGAGGATGCTTCATCAGTCTCTGGACATAATGAGGATCAGTTGTGTTCAAGAAAATATGCCAAGGATCAAATTGGTGAAACAAGAGACAGAAACGTGAAAGAGACTATTGCTGCAAAAGACCAAAAGATAGGGGATAGAATAAGAAGGGACATTGAGCTGGAAAATGAACATTTAAGAAAACTAGAAGAAGAACGGGAGCGGGAAAGGGAAAGAGAAAAGGACAGGATGGCTGTTGACAAAGCAGCCTTCGATGCTTATGAAAAATCCTATGCCGAAGCTCGTGAAAAGGCAGAGAGAGCTGCTGTGGCAAGAGCTACTGCTGAAGTAAGACAAAGAGCTATGGCACAGGCTAGAGAGAGACTGGAGAGGGCATCGTTGGAGGCCAGGCAAAGGACTGAGTATGCTACTATGGAGAGAGCAAGTGCAGAGACTAGGCAGAGGGCTATGGAAAAATCAATGGCTGAAAGGGCTGCATTTGAACGCATAGAAAGATCTGCCCCTGGGAAATTTTCTGTTTCCTATGGATCTTCTGATATGAAACAAGGCTCTAAGTCATCTGTGAGTATGCTTCCTTGTTTTTATTTGTGTAAAACCATTTTGCTTGAAATTTAATGAGATATGTTGCTGGATTTTTCAGGACATTCACTTTCAGGATAGAGGAACCTCAAATGGGTTGAGACATTCAACTCTCCCAGCTAATGCTGGTATGTAATTTATATTTAGCTAAATACTGTAATGATTATTTGGCAATTTCATAATGTCCCTGGACTGCTGTATTTCTGTCTACTTATAGCTGGAATTTAGTAATATACTTGTTTTTATGAAAGTAATCAAATATAAAGAAGACAAATGTCACGGGGTCTTAGAGAATACCTAATTTTGTAGGCGCCGAAGGCGAATCACCGCAGAGAAATAAAGCTCGGTTAGAGAGGTACAGAAGAACAGCTGAGCGAGCAGTATGTACCTTTGATTCTATCTTTCTTTTTTTCTCCCCTAATCCCTATATTATGATGTTGCCATTATTTGATATATTTTGGCATGATGTCAGGCAAACGCACTGGCTGAGAAAACTAAGCGTGATATTTTCGCCCAGAAGGAAAGAGAGGAGAGGAATGTATGTTTTTGTTTCTTTGAGTGAGATTCTTATTTTTCACCTGAGTTGGGAATTTATTATGGAAATTTTGCTGCAGAGAATTGCGGAAACTCTTGATGCTGAAGTCAAGAGGTGGTCAAGAGGAAAAGAGGGAAATCTTCGAGCACTGCTTTCTACACTGCAATATGTATGTGTTGTCCTATTATATGCACAAACGTCTCACTGACGTTTCTTATGTTAGCCGGCATGCATTTTCTGTGGCGTAGCAATCTAGTCCTAATTTGTCATTAATGTGGCATGCATTTTAATCCTTTAGCACGTCAACAGTTCAACACTTGAAGAAATAACTAATAGATTTGGACTTAACTTGTGTATGATATCTCCTCAGATACTCGGATCAAACAGCGGTTGGCAGCCAGTTCCATTAACTGAAGTTATAACTACGGTGGCTGTGAAAAAAGCTTACAGGAAAGCGACTCTCTTTGTGCACCCTGATAAATTACAGCAACGTGGTGCAACACTTCAGCAAAAGTACATATGTGAGAAGGTTTTTGATCTTCTTAAGGTCGGTGTAATGCTAAGTTATTTCATCTCTTTTCTTATTTTCAATGGTCATAAATTAGTTGACTTGTGGTATTTTAATGTACAATATCCATAGCGGCACTGTTTGAGTGCACTCTGAAACTGTCTCTTAAATGAAGATGTGATAACGTTACTGCTTAACCATCAATGTCTTGAACTAGCTCTTAAGAACTAATTTGTTAGTTTGCATTTGATAGTCTCCTGTAACAACAAAATAATGTTGGAAATGCTGAAATCTTGTCTCTATATGGAGTGACAAATCTGTTTGATGTGTGGGAAAATGGTCTAGAAACTTTTGGTGAATTCCTATTATCATGTGCTTTGCCTAAATATAGAACTTTTCCTTTGCCTTACATATGATTATCCTTTGCCTAGATATAGAACTTTTCCAAAGGATGTGGTTTTGTTAGAAAAGTTAAAATTAATGAACTTAGACTTTACAGTTCTCCATTGCCTGGTAGGCTGGGAGTATAAACATCATTGCCTGAGCCCTGAGGTGTTAGATTCTTGACGACATTGCTTAAGACCACCCTGTTTATTCTTCATTCTTGGAGAGTATAAACTTTTTAATTCTGTTATATTCCAAGAAACTTCATAATTTGACATTAAGGCCTCATTTCGTGTGTGCTCCATTGCACTGATACTGCTACTGGTTTTCTGCAGTGTGTGTGCTTAGAAAAACCAGAATATTATAATCTTCTTTTATGCATATCGTATTTCTTTTATGATGTAACTTGATGAAGGTTATGGTTCAAATCCCATTGGCTTCATATGTATTCATCAATACATTCACATTTTTGTTACATGCAATTAAACCTTGTGATGCTTTTCTTTCTTATATTAGCAGCATCTTAAGATTTGCTTTGTGCCAAAACAGAATATTCTGGTCCTGTGCTCTCTTACCTTTTCTATTGCCTTTGATGTTCATGTTCCTTGTAATGTAGGAGGCCTGGAACAAGTTCAACTCGGAGGAGTGGTGACTTAAGGCATAGTTCACTCACTGTACAGTTTGTCTAGGAAAATCTGTCTGCGGCAAGTAAATTCCTTATTTATCATTCCATTGCAGTTAAATTCTTACTTGTGATTCTTTCTGTAAATGTGCTCTTTTGAAATTGGTAGAAAATCTATCAATAAACACCAGTCTGTTCTCTCTACTTTGAACTTAGAAGTTAGAAATTTGTACCAAGTTCAACTGTCACTGTTATAACTCAATACCGGCGGAGCCTTATTAAAAAGCATTACAATGATTTGAATTTCTCTGGTACAACAAATTCTTAGATGGCCTTAATAGATGAAACAATATACTCCTTGCAACAAATTCTAGAACTTTTCATTGGTGTGGTTTTCTTTAATGTCCAAGAGCAGCAGGGCATTCTCTCATTAGTTATGTTTCTCATCTGGTGTGAGAATTGACTCTTGTTCTTGACCAAGAGACTTCTGCTTGTTTTTGGTATCTGGTGTAATATTCTCTCCATTGCTATGCTTTTGAGTGGAATATGGAAGCATTCCTTTCTCTCGGCAAGTCTCAATGGCTCCTCTAAACATTTCCTCCAAGCCGTACTTGAATTTGAAGCCCAATCCTGTCAATTTGTCGGAGCAGAATCTCACCACATTTATATCCTTGTTGATGCCCTCAAATCTGTTGATTAAAACAACAGTGTTCCTATTCAGCTATAAATTCGTTATGTACAGTATTTATTCAAATGCAACATCTTGAATTATGTAGGATTTATTATGTTCATGTGTGATGATTGTGTAATTTATCAAATGAGAATATGTTATGCTTGTGGGTTACACGCGATCTGCATCGGTTGCTATAGATGAGAAAACCAGAAGGCTTACTCTTCGGGTATATAATACTCGGGCCATTTTTCTCTGATCAATTTTGCTATATCATAAATGGTAGCATCATCAGAGGAGCAAATGTATCTTCCTGGTTCTCCTCTGGGATGATGCTCGTACAGGAATATATGTGCCTCAGATATGTCATCTGTATGCACAAACTGGCCCTGCTTCATGATTGAGTAGTGAGCCTCATTCCCTGGTCAAATTGCACAGAAAAAAAATTATCGTTAGTTCCAGCATGTTACATGTTATGATGTTGAAAACATGAGGCATATAGTACCGGTGATGGGCGAAAGACCAGTGATTAGGCTAGGTGGAAATGTGGAGTTGATGAATGGACCAACAACCACAGGTGGTATGACGATAATGAAGTCTATATCATTCTCTTTAGCCACTTCCATCATTGCTTTCTCAGCCAGTATTTTAGACACAAAGTATGTCTGCACAGAAAATAGAATCATTCTCAACATCATTCTATTATCACTCCTTTAGAAGTTTGCAAGTATAGATGAACTAACCCATCCAGTCATTTTCTTGGAGTAAATGAACTCCAGATCACTGTAACAGGATTCATCATAGATTGGTTTCTGGTGTTCTTCAACATTCAATGTCCCTGCAGTTGTCGTGAAGATAAACTTCTTGACTGTTTTTGCCTTCACGCATGATCTCATGATGCTCAACCCACCCTCAATCGTTGGTTTGATAACTTCATTCTGCAATATATTACCAAGCCAAGTCAATAATAGGATTATCGTTTTAATACTCCCCTCGTCCTGCTCCATAGTTAGAAAAGAAGCTAAGTAGTGAAAAAAAAGTACCTCAGGATCCAAGGAATCAAATTCCATGGGAGTGGCCAAGTGAAAGACTGCTTCACAACCTTGTATGGCCTCATCAAAACTCCCTTCTACTGTCATGTCCGCCTTCCACAATGTCAAGTTCGTATCCGCTTTTGGCAGTTGAGTTAGACATTTAACCTTCTTCACATTATCTACACAACAAGACTTGTTAGTACTAAGATTCTTCAAGTGAGGAAATTTGTAAATGTCAATTGCTAGTGCATGATAGTTTACCAGGATCACGGACAGTTGCACGAACGATATAGCCACGTTCTAGCAGCTTCATGACAAGCCACGAACCGATGAAGCCTCCGGCTCCAGTGACGCATACTGTGGCGAGTGGTGCTGGTGCTAAGCTTCCCATGCTTTTAGACAATCTGTTTCCTTTACTTTTGTTTCAAGTATATTGGGATTGATTGAATGATATGAATTTAAATTCATATGGGTCCCTTTATATATCAAACATGAAATCGCCTTGTCTGAATTGTTTGTTGGATATATGCACGTGTTGGAGTACTCACCGTTTTTATATCAACGAAATTTGTTTCCAGGAAACTAGTCAGTTTTACTAGCACTGGGTTTGCACGTGAACTACGTACCATTCAATCTTAGATGATACTACAAAACTCAAAAGGGTCTTAAATTTTTTTTCCCCAATTATTATAACCAGTTGTTAATTTGTTAATATATTCATTAAAAACTTAAAGTTCATATGGATAATCTAGACCCTTTATACCGTTAGAGTGGCCATCTCTCCACTCAAATCGAATATTTTATACACACAAAATTCAATTTCAATTGAAAAATACCACTCAAATTCTATAACAACCATTCTCCTATATCTTTTGATAACAACTCCTTAATATCTTGGTATTACATCACGAATTGAGCATGTGATATTGTGATGCATCATTAAAGTCACACCAGATCCCTCCCTCATATTTCCTTCTCTTAGTTGATTCATGCACTAACAGGTCAATAAAGAAGACCAAGTTGCACACCTTTAATTCCTTTTACAGAATTTTCTCCGTCACAGCTCCAACAACCGCAACTGCTTGCAGATTAGGTTCACAGCCCCGGTCAAAAATATGCTTTCATTGTCAAATATTTACAAGCAAATCAAATGATGTGCCGGTTTGTATCGATCATTATTATATGACTGGGAGAACTGTCTATGAGTAACCATGTTAGTTAGAAGGTCGAATTTGGATTGATTAGTCATGGTCTCAAGGAGACGCTAAGGTTTGTCGCCGGATTCCCAAACCCATTCCAAAGTTTCTAGAAAGGCCAAAAGCATACTTATAGAAACGGCAGAATGACTTGCTATATGCCAGTAGAAGGGTCCAAAATACATGTCAAGAACACTTGAAAAATATACAATCATAAGCGTAACACTAACGGAGCAAATGCAATCCAAATGTGGATTAATGTTTACTAACTTGTAAAACTACCTAATAATATTCTATCTATAGTTATTAGTTGGTTGCAGATAGGCAGATAGTGTCATTTTTAACTTTTAACTTACTCAACTTCGTCTCTATGTTAACACATTATTAAGCACTACCAATATAGCATCTTCACCAACCTTCATCTTCTCTTAACTTCCTTCATCCATTTTGTGTTTCTTCACAACCATGTTCAGAGCTCTAACCACCAAAAATAGGAGCCGGCGCGGTTATGAGCAATTAGGCCACGACGAGCCCTCAAGGGCAGGCTACTTCGCCCCTTATCTACGCCGAGCCAAAAGCTTGCCCGCCAAACTCATCGGCTCGTCATCCAAAAGGTCATTAACTTCGTCGTCTGAGGAGGTGAAGAAAGGCAGCAAGATACATCCGTTTTTCAGTATTTTCGAGACTAGGCGAAAGAAGAAGGCGACTGCAAAGCCAGAGTTCTCCAGGTACTTGGCATATGTTAAGGAGGGTGGTATGTGGGATACTAATGAAAATATGGCTGTTATTTACTACAAATGAATGAAATGAATATGATCAAGTAGCTAGCTTGTACGTATCAAGTAACTAGCTAAGTGTGTTCATGTATGCGCTTATGAAATCAATCATTTACCAATGAAACGTATAGTTTCTCACTTTTTTGTGATGTTTTCATAGTAGATATGAAGTCCACTCTATATGATATTGTGATCCTTCTCTTCTATTCATTCAACTCAAATTTAGTTCATCTCTGTTCTTCCTTGTCGATGACCAAACCGATCAAGTGAAAATCAAGTCGAAGATTAAAAAATAATTAAAAAGTCTACATAGTAAGATCAAGATTCAATTTACTTGAGTCCAAATAAGAATTAAGTCCATATTAAAAGTTGAAGCCCACCAGTAAATTAGGTAACGTGGTATTCATTTGACAAGGTACACAATATACTTATATGTCACATTACAATTTAAATAATTTTTTATTTATAAAAATAACCATCATAATACAACTTATTTTTAACTATATATTAGTGGACCAACATGCACTTTTTATGTCAAATTCATTTTTAACTATATTATATATTTTTTTTAAAAAATATATAAAATTAAATTATTTCATTATTAATAAAACGGAGTGAACAGTCACAGTCCTCTCGTAGGATACACTTCATGATAATAGGATTTCAAAAACATCCCGATAAAGTCTCAACTGTAGTCTAACTCTTTTGTAGACCGTCGAAGCACAACCCCTGGCTTCTCCAAGATGGATTCTTACTATCATCACACAATTGTGGGTGAGTGGTGACCATCTAAAAGTTCAAAATTAAATGGACCTCGTGAATTTCTCTAAGAACTTCAAACCATTCTTGGTTTGAAACTCCGGGTGAAGTGAGTTCAAGTTGAATTGGCTTCCAGGTGTTTGTGTGGGAGACAATAGTGTTGAACAATTATACGTATAACATATTATTATATTAATATAATAAGAAGTATGATCTGAATTTAGAGAGTAGCATATTCGAGTTATAGTAGTTGACAAGTCACACTGTACGGCAAAAAAATTAAATGACGCTCTAAACCGACATGTTTTCAACTAACCTTTTTTTGTCGATCATTTTCAATATTAACTACAAATTAATTTTAGACTGTAAATATAAAATGTTCAATTCAATTGTATAATAAATTGAAGTTTATAGTGAAATTGAAAATGTTTAAGTGAAAAGATTTGACTAGAATGGAGGAGTTAGAATACATGGATCGAATTGAAAAAGTATGGAGTAATACCATGTTAGGAGGCGTTTGGTAACCATTTAAATCGAGTTTTAGGTGCTTTTGGAGTTTTGTAATGACACGTTTAATGGCGCCTTAATGCTGCGTTGGAATATTGATTAAAAATCGGGTAGGACCCATACTTGGTATAGATTTAGCCATGTGGATTGTGAACAAGAAAAGTGGACTTAGTTACCATCTGCTAATTTGTTGGTATTAAGTAATCCACATTTCATCGCCATTATCCACGCTAGACAAATCTCACACTAGGGGTAACTAAAAGTAATTAAAAGCTGAATCAACCATCACCTTCGGTAAATAAACAAACAGAAACGCATAAAACCACCAGATTCATACCCATTTATTTCATGTACTATTTTATTATTATACATCTTGCTAACAACATTGAAAGCGTATATATGTTATTAATTACAATGTATAAATATTAGTAATAAATTGAGATCAAATTTTATACCAGATCAATCAGATTGTGATAAATGTATAAAATTCTGATTAAAACATCACTCATGACACTCTTAAAGTACGATTATCAAAGTAACAATAGACACATGAACAAAGTATATAAATAGAATACGAAAAATATGTGTCAGAGTCTTAAGTTATTACATGCCTACTCTACTATATAAATACATTCTTTCGGAAGGTTGTGTTTTCTTCAAATGAGATTTACTAAAATGAACTGGACAGGACTGGACTAGACTGAACTAGACTAAACTGAAGTAAAGTATAAATCATAATGAAGCCGAACTGAATTGAACTGCACTAAACTGGACTGAAGTGATTTTCAGTTAAAGAGAATACGGCCTAACTTATATAGAAATTAAATTATATTAGTATTAAAATAAAAAGATAATTGTGTTATTACTCAAAAACATTTACTTTATTATTAAAAGGATAATCAATGTTATTAAATGGTTCAAAATTTCATTGTTTTGCATACTTGTATTTCATGTTATATTATTTTCTTGCCGTAATACATCGAACGGAAGAGCACTTCGGTGTGCAATTTCATCAAATGCTTACTTCTTTGGAGGGCTAATTTAGTTAAAACACATTATTAAACAACATTGCTAGCATAATTAAGAACAACAAAATTTGACGGATTTCAACCAAATAAATAATTTTATAAAATAGATTAAGTAATATTACAACGGGATTAATTAATTCACCACTAGAAATAATGTACCAAACACAAGAATTCGAAATAACAATTTTGTGTGAATTTTTCAATCCCAAGTAAAAATAAAATAATAAAGTCGTCATTTCTTAACGATTGATTCCCTAGTAAACGGCTCTTCAGTTTCAGTATGCATGGTCCCTTGAAATTGCAAATGTATAAAGAATTATCGTAGTGTTAGTGCCACGACTCACCCGAGAACCATAATTGATCAGCCTGAAATTTAATTCAATACAAAACGATTAGGTTTATGTGGACTGAAATCTCACCATTAGATTCAGGTTTATAATATTAATAATGTTTGCAGGAACAAAGTTGCAATATTAAAATTCTTCTAGCTGGAGCACTAGAACTTTTGAGAAGTGGTAGAATCAGATGCAAAGACAATATATAGATTCATGCTTATGCCGTTTTATTTTTAACTAAAAATCAGTTCAGTTCAGGTCAGTCAGGTTCAATTCAATTTAGTATAATTCATATTTTACTTTAATTCAATTCAATAAATTTCGCTCGTATAGAACACATCCTTAGTGGCCGTGAGACAAACTTCAAATCTGCCACGTAGGTGTATCATATTTACTGTCTCTCTCTTGGTGACATTTGACGATTAGTATTCCTAACAGTGACGTGATTAATTCATAAGTAGTGTTATTAGTAAAAGAATAAGTTGGGTCTTAGGTAACGTAAGTGACATCTAATCTCATAGTACGTGTACCGTTATTACAAGACACACTCACGAAATCAGATGTTCCTATCATGTGACCCATCCCCAACCCATCAAACACAAATGTCGTCCCTTCATTTTAAACCCACACAACCAAACAAACTCCATCCACAACCTTATTAATAATAATAATAATAGTAATAATAATATTTTTATCATAAAAACCAACTCAACAAATTCAAATTACATTAAAATGATCTCAACTTAAATTAATAATTTTTCAAACTCACTTAAAACAGTTTTAACCTTTGTAATTTCAGCTCAATTAAATTTTACTTTATTATTTTTGTATTAAAATCCAATTCCATTTCATTTAATTGAGTTACATTGTATTATGGGGATGAATGTAGATTATGTTTAGTAAAATTAATTGAAAATTTAGCTGATAGCTTTTTTTATCAACATACTAACATGATTAGATGATCTGTTTATCATTAAATTTTTCAGTTAGTTTTTCAGCTTTATGAGTTTTTTTTTGATAAAAAGTTCGTTACGTGAACGCGCAATTTTTTTAAAAAGCTAGCTGGTCTGAGAAGCTAGCGAAGTTAGTTTGTTGAGAAAAAAAGCTACAAATTAACTTTTCAATTAATTTTACTATATATAATTAGCTTCTCAAACCAACTAGTTTATCTGTGAATATGTTTGTTCAAATGATTAATGTTTTATAAATAAAAATTATGAAGCTGAAAAGTTACGATGAGATGTAGTACAATACATCGGAAAATCGGACAGAATATTAAACGTGTAAAACAAAAGAAGAAATTCCCCAAATTTTGGAACCAAGAAAAAGGAAAAAAGCGATAGAAAGTGGTCCTATACAGAAATGTGTGTTTGTTGTGTAATTAGGAAAAAATTGAAATAACAGATTCTCTCATCTTTCTCCATACTTTTGGCCTCAACGCATCGCACAAATTCTCCATCTGCAACGCAACACAACCATCGTCTTTCCCTCTCATGGATCCATTTCTCATACTTGCTACTACGATATGACCTTTCTTCTCTCCTAGGGTTTCCTTTCTTCTTCCAATCCTGCTTGTAAGTATTTTCCATTTCCGTACGTCTCTATTTCATTTTCACGTATCTCAATTCAAATTTTGCTGTTCAATCCGATTAATGAATTTATTCAATTATCATCACAGCATACGATTTCCATTTCCGTTTGTTGAATTGCTTCATCTTCGTTTCTATCTCATTTGCAGATTGCCAATTTCGATTTCCGAAAGTCATGCCGACCTATACAGCTATAGCTTTCGATTCCCTTATTGAACCTGGATCGTCGAGGCCGATGGGACCTTTCGATTACAAGCTGGACAGGACAAGCAGTACGCCTAGCTCTAGGGTGGATAGGGGGTCTAATTTGGATAGAGGCGTTAGCGTTCCCCCGAATTTGAATCTAGATGCTGTTCAGGAACAAGATAGGGGACTTAATATTCCGCCTGTGCCGAGGAATGGTACGGTGGCGACGACGAATGGGTTGGCTGTAGATAGGAAGCATCACTGGACTCAGATTTCGCCGGCGTTGTATGCCACGCCTGAGTCTACGCCGCTACCTGATGCTCCGTCGTCGTTTCCGCCTTCGCCGTATATTATTAATCATAAGCGTAGGGGTCCGCGGCTGGTTAAGAGTTTGTCTGAGGAGGATGTGGGGACGTGTGAACAGTCGGATGGAGGTGATGCTACGGTTGATGGAAGTGGGAATGGTGGTATAATGGAGATGGGAAGCGATGCCAAGGGTAAGGATGTTATTTTGAGTGAAGTTGTGGATGATGAAATCATTTCAGCCAGTGATGGAGATGTGAGAGATATGCATTTTAATGGTGGTGAGAATGACGGGAGTGGAAGTGTTGTTTTAATTAATGGTTCAGCTAGCCAAAATGGTATGCCCAAGTCTGTTGCATTTGATTTGCAGCAAAATAGTGAGGTTGATGATTTTGCTGATCCACTGGATTGTATGAGTGCCAAAAGCTTCACTGAAAGTGAGAGTAATGCTGGAGCAGAACGGTCTTTGAATTCGACGACACCACTGGCGGAGTTCTATGATGCTTGGGAAGGTACCTTACTTTATTATGTTTTACGTAATTTACATACTTATTTGTAGGCCAAGCTTTGTAGTGCTGTAAGCTGTAAATTTTAGGTGGTCTTTCTTCTTATTGTGATTAGAGCCCACATATTTCGAGGTAAAAGAGATTTTCCACCCCCCTCATTAGTTAACTTTTCATGAATCAATATTACCCGAATTACTTAATCTAGAAATTAATGAAACACCTTGTGGGGAGGTTGTAGGAAGGGTGTGAGTTAGTGATAGTGGTACGAGAAATGATATATCGAGCTGGACAAAGGACAAGAGTGTTTTGTTTTATCGTAACCATGCTTAAGGATGTTTTGTTAGCTAAAACCTACCTCAGTTATATTACTAGTTAAATGTTCCACCATCTTATACTCCTGTCTTTCACTCTTTATGATTATTTGTTCAATTCCTGTGCCTCAGAACTGTCGACCGAGAATGGTCCTCTGCCTTCTCCCATGCCTGATTTTGAGAGTGAATTGCGTGAAACGAGATTGAGTTTGTTGATGGAGATAGAAAAACGAAAACAAGTAGAAGAAAATCTGAGTAATATGCGAAACCAATGGCAAAGGATATGTGAACAATTATCTCTTGAGGGATTGACACTTCCTCTAAGTCCAACAATGTTGCCAGAGGGTGACCAGGTGGCCGATCCTGCGGCGGAGGTGCTACAACAAGTCTATCTTGCACGGTTTGTGTCAAATTCAATCGGCAGGGGAATGGCTAAAGCTGAGGTTGAGATGGAGATGGAGGCACAGATAAAGCAAAAAAACGCTGAGATTGCTCGTTTGTGGGATAGACTGCACTATTATGAAGCTGTGAACCAGGAGATGTCACAAAGGAACCAAGAAGTTGTTGGTGAGTTTTAAAGCATGATTTGTGCATTGACTTGAATTTGTATTGTTTAGGATCTCAATTGCCCTTACTGAGCTTTTCTATATTTAGTACATTTAGACACTGCTTCCACAACATTACCCTGAGACAAGTGATTTCTGTGTTCATATTTTAAACATATATTAGAACCTTTTTTGGTTCCAAAACAATCTGATCTTATGGTTTTAGTTTTTATTTTTATTTGATAGACTATTTGTTTTTAAATTGGTAACTCTACTTTTTACACCTCTTGCATATGGTATTATTGTAGTATTTTTTTTCAAGGTTTCAATTATTGTGTCTACTAGGATTTCATATAGAAAAGTTGTTCTAAATTAGACCTACGATTCTTCTATTCACTCAGGCGGTAACCTTGCAAGGTTACCAAATTATCCAAAGCCTTCATTTCCCTGAGGTTTTGTATCCTTCTCTTCCCATACTTAATTGGCACATGGATCAAGGTAATTGTGGGTGTTTCAGTTGGCTTCTAAGTAATGTACGAATGCTGAGTATTTATGTGGGTATTGTTAAGTGGCATTAGGTATAATTTGAGGGATACTGGGATACTGTGAAGGTGAGTCAGCGTATGTATCATGCACCAGCAAGTTTAAATGCAATCCCACTGTTAACAACCAACCACCTGAACCGATAATCAAGTAAGCTGGAAGGCACTGTAAATTCATATTTAGATCATCTCTTCCTTTTATCTGTTGTAACTTCATCCCCTGAAGCTTTGTTTGTACCAGAAATCTGTTTATTTGCACATCTAGCAACCCTTACTTAATGTTGGCCCTGCAACATTGGATCTACGTGTTTAGGTTTTAATAGAATTATTCCTTTATTTTGGATTTGAGTGAGCAGCCTTGGCCTCGAGATTGATTTGGGTTCTCACATGTTAACTCTCGTTTGTAGCTGTGCATACAGCCATCTGATTTCTGGATCTCTTTAGCCTTTTTATTATTTCTATCAAAACATTCTGTATAGCCCCTTCGTTATCAAAGTTTCCCTTTGCAGTACATATTGTCTGTCTGTAACCTTTCTTTTTTCCATTGGCATAAGATATCGCATCTGATTTGTCTTTCTTTATCTTGTGCAGAAACGGCAAGACGGATCAGGCAAACAAGGAAGAGGAGACAGAGATGGGTTTGGGGCTCCGTTGCAACTTTAGTTACAGTGGGTTCTGCTGCCTTTGCATATTCTTACTTCCAGGGTGGAAAAGGTTCATCATCTTCCCTTAACGCAGCCTCTGTTCCTGAGGTTGACCATGATCCGAAGTAATGATCTTAGCTCCAAGTGTGTAGCTTAGTGCAAGTGATGATAGAAAGAAATAATACACGAGAAGTTTGCAACTTGTGAATACCAACATTAGTTTTCTTTCAGTTGGTTGCATGCATGTAAATGCTTTTTGCAGGATGTAAAAAAGAAAAAGGGAAATCCAATAAAAGCTCAGCAGGACATGAAACTGACCTAGTTAGCTATACAAAATCCCAGATAATATACAGGCGCTTTCTGATTTCTGATTAAGAGATAGACTATGTTGTTGAAAATATATGGCCTGCCTCGGTGATAGATTGATATGTTGTTGTTTGCGACTTATGGGGGTACATTTTGTGTACGCGCCTTGTATTGTATGTATAATTGTTTTCGTTTTGAATCTTGTTACTTCAGTAACCTGATGTTGAATTTGTCTGATCTTTTGCCCTCTTTCATGGATGGACCATGGACAAGAAAGTGGACATGTTGGGTTACCTTTGGCCACTATTCTAAATATGGAGCTCATAACGTTTCTTATAACTTGTTCTTCTCAGTCTTTTGTAACTAAGTTCTTTTCTTGGTTACCTCTGAATCAATTTCCGTGCAAAGGTAGTGATATATCTAGAGTAACACCCATGAATTACGTCTACAAAATCCGCAGGGCAAAGGTATGGCGGTACTTTTTATGCGTGCTAAAAATGTCTTTACTTCGAATGACTGATTGGTAAAGAATTAAAATATTGAGTTGTATCTGGTGAAATGTCTTTACTTCGAATGACAGATTGGTAAAGAATTAAAATATTGAGTTGTATAAACATTTGAATGTTTGTAATTTGATTTTCTGAGTTAAAATCATATAACAAATCATTTCCTTGGTGATGTGAAATTCTAGATGAAAAATTGCAAAATCTTCATAACCTACGGATGTTTGTCACTAACTTAATTGAATGAATTAATTGAAGTATAGCTTTAATTCTGAGTAATGTTTTGGGTTGAGTATTCTATTGTATATATAGAGAACACCACTTGGAGAGTAGAGTTGTACTCTAAAAAAGATCAAACAATGCTCGACTGAATTAGTTGCATGTGCCGGATATAATTGGAAAAACAAAAAATAAAACGAATGGTAGCTTAGATTCTGAAAACGTCGTCGTAGGAAGATGATGACATGGCTCCGAAACAGATAACATTAAAGTTGATTTCGGCTATGGAGGGAATATCTGTATAGCTTTTTGGAGAAGATAGGAGCACAATTACAGTAGAGTAGTTCTTCTTAATTGCTGCAATGAAGGAACTCTCTTCTCTCCCTTACAACCTCATCCCTCTCCCTCCTCCAACCAGGCTCCATTACCCAAACCCTCTTCTCCACCATTTCCAACACCGAACCTTCACCACCCACAAACGGTCATCCATCACTTTCGTCACCAAAACTACTGATTACACTCCTACTCTTTCTCCTGAAGAAGAGCAGGAATGGGATGGCACCGGGTTCTATTCGAGAGCTGACATCGATTTTGATGGTGAAATTGATACTGATGAGTCCTCCACTTTGCTGTCTTTGAGTGTTAAGCCTGACAGAAACATGACCTTGTTGGACGATTACGAGATGGAAGAATTGGGTGAGCTGTCGACTCAGCCGGAGGACCCGAATCATCGGAGTGGCTTTGTTGCGGTGGTGGGGAAGCCTAATGTGGGGAAGAGTACGCTTTCGAATCAGATGGTGGGTCAGAAGCTTTCGATTGTTACTGATAAGCCGCAGACGACTAGGCATCGGATTCTCGGCATTTGCTCTGCCCCTGAATATCAGGTTGTGTTCAATTTTGTGTTCTTAAATTGAATTGAATGTTTGTTAGTAGTTAGTTCATGTGCGTTCGGAGTAGGATGTGATGATAATGTGAGTAGATATTTAGTTGGTTCATAATGCTGATGATTGTGTTGTGCACTTGTGCTTACTGCTTAGTAGTTAGCTCCTCATAGGATATAGTAAGTTATAAGTGAATGATGAGATATGTCGAAAAGAGAAGGAGATATTGGATAACTGTATTATGTAAAGAGTTTCTTATGATATGATCAATGTGCACTCTTAGTAATAATGAGGTGAGGATATTTTGGAAGTACGGAAGAGACATACATGTTGTATATTCAGTCTGTGACATGGTGAGCGTGAAGTTGTTTCTGTTAAGGCACTTGGTGGGTGTTGAAATCCAAAATGTATATTTGTTTGAATCGTTGAAGGTTGTTCCCTCTGTAGGTTAATTGTGGTTTACTATGTTAGCAAGACATGTGCATTATCTATAATCATCTTGGTAATAATACATTGTTAGGCTAGCACCCAAAGTATCCTTTTGTTAATCCTAATATGAGAATGGGAGTTCTTTACGTGATTAGGCATGCCATTGTAGGGATAAGACGAATAAGATCAAGCGGCAGGCCATGACATTGCATTGACCACACTTCTTATATACTAGCTTTGTTCTAAATTGACATGGTTATGTGCGAGCTCGACAGTTATTGGCTGCTTTACAAAAGTTGGTATCTGCATGAGTGCCTGTACTTATTCCTTTGACTTGTTGGATTTGCATTAGTTTCAGTTATTTCACCGTAGGACAATCCTTCTGTTCATATATATGCCCAGTTCATCTTATCCATCTCAAGTTATACACTATTGTTTAGTACTGCATGCTTAATTGCTTATATTTGAGATTCTGCCCACCATGTTTACATGCAACACATAAATGACATAGTAGTCCACAGACTTACACTTTTGTGTTGCTTGTAGATGATACTTTATGATACACCGGGTGTAATAGAGAAGGAAATGCACAAGTTAGACTCCATGATGATGAAGAACGTCCGGACTGCTGCCATCAATGCAGACTGTGTAGTTGTAGTTGTTGATGCTTGTAAGACACCCCAAAAGGTACTTTATTTTACTTCAAATCTTGAATATCTCTATAATCATATCTAATGAATACAATTTATATGCTTTCAGATAGATGAGATGTTAGAAGAGGGAGTTGGAGACCGCACAGATAAGTTACCTACCTTGCTAGTTCTGAACAAGAAGGATCTCATTAAACCTGGCGAAATCGCAAAAAAGATTCAGGTAACATAATCTGGTCTTTAGTTGTCTATTTAGATAATTTGCTTTCCCTTATTTCATTTTTTTGTTGTTGGAAGGTATCTACTAGTACACGAAACCTAGACACTGACCTTAATTCTGAGATTCCTAATACTGTCACCATTTAAATTCATATCACGAGTCGACTCTTTTTGCTTATGTAATGGAAGCATCGTGTATGCACTTTGCTTCATTGAGAGTTGTCTCAAAGTAATTACTAATTTGATTGCTTGAGGAGCATTTTCTATCTATAATTACTTAGCAGTGCTTGCATGTGACGCTCTTCCCAATTACACGCAGTAATTTATTAGCAATTAAATGCTGCATTTTTCCAGTGGTATGAGAAACATACTGGGGTCGACGAAGTCATACCTGTGAGTGCAAAGTATGGTCAAGGAGTGGATGATGTGAAGGAGTGGATACTGTCAAAACTTCCTCGTGGGCCAGCTTATTATTCTAAGGTGGGTGTCATTTTGCACAGATTTTATGCTTTCTTGTTGATGTTAGCAATAACTTTATAGGCTTGTCTAATTTTCTTGCAGCCAATAATTTTATGTTGGTTGAAAAATACTTTTCTGTTCTCCTTCAAATAGTCATATGATCATGTTCAGCATCTGAAAAAAAAAATTCTGCATTTCTTCAGGATATAGCCAGCGAGCACCCTGAAAGATTTTTTGTTTCTGAAATTGTCAGAGAAAAAATCTTTATGCAGTACCGCAATGAAGTTCCATATGCATGCCAGGTAAACTCAAACATAGTTCTGAATATAGATTTTTCATATATGACGAGAGCCACCATTAGTGTCTTAAAGGTCCTCGCGTGATTTGTTTTACTTGTTCAACAGGCCAATGTAATTAGTTATAAGAGCAGACCAGGTGCTAAAGATTTTATACAAGTTGAGATTGTTGTGGAGAAAAATTCACAGAAGATCATTCTTATTGGAAAGGTAACTTTTATAACTAGTATGTTGTTCTTCTCATAAAGTGGAGGTCCTGTAGAGTCCCTGGTGGGATTTTTATTCATGAGAATTTGATCTCACGGTTAAAGTTGGTTTTCTCTTCCTATGATTTGGATTTTGGAGGTTTGAGTCCACGATCCATGATCGATAGTAGATTAGTAGTTGCTGCGAGGGATTACACCAAGTCCAAGTCCTTTTCAATGCATGCCACTTGTGTGCATTTTCCATGTTCAGTGTTCCCTATAATGTACTAAGAGAAACATAAAGTCTGCGGAATAAAATTGTAACAATACTCAAGTAACTTCACCTTTTATCAGGAAGGAAAAGCTTTAAAGCTATTAGCAACAGCAGCTAGACTTGATATAGAAGATTTCTTGCAGAAGAAAGTATTCCTTGAGGTATGAAGTTAAATCTTAAATGTGCTAAGCAAAAGGTGGACCTTGAACAAATAAATCGACTGACATGATCCATCTGTAGATTGAAGTGAAGGTCAAGGAGAACTGGAGGCAAAATGAGGGCCTTCTGAGACACTATGGTTATGGAGGACAGATTCAAGCTTTGTGACATAGGATTCGATGTAGCCTTTATACATTGGAAGCAATATCTAAGTCATGCTCCTCAACTTAGATTCACAGCCAAAGTTAGTGCTGCCCTTGCTGATATCACGTCTTCCCATGGGATCAACCAGAACGGAGAACTTGGGCAAAATGAAGTGCAACCCATTTTTCACAATTGATGTAAGTTATGTAGTTGATATCATCATGTCACAAGTCAATTTTGTTGTAAATTTTGCACTATGATGTCGTAGCCACTAGCCATGGTCTACTTCACCTGAGTTGTGTTGTAACGTGTTGCTGAAGACATGCTTGATTTTGGCTTGCTTTGAAGGTCATTTGCCCTATAGTGAAGCTAGTACGATAACTCACATCCGTTTTGGATTACAGGCTGATCTGGAACGACTTGGGGGCATGTGTTGACTTGCAACTCGCAAGAGCATTAGGCTCTGCGTTTTCTGTATCTGCTGTGTTTCGTTTGAGAATGACAGAATTTAGTATAGCTCAAGTCTTAATCAATTATTGAGATTATTACTAATATAGTATCACTCGGAGAACATATGCACTAACAGTATTTTGCATGCCCATCAAGGAGTAGGTATGTGTTATCTTCAACTGAATTGAATTGACTTTTAATTGAAGAGAATACAATTTAAGTCTGTGTTCTCTTGAGTTGAATTAAACAGAATTGAACTATAGTAAGATATAAATTGTAAGGTTGTTTCTCTTCAACTGAAAATCACTTCATGTATAGTTCAGCTCAGTTTAGGCTGTATTTTCTTCAACTGAAACTCACTTCAGTTCAGTTCGAGTTAGTTATAATTTATACCTTATTTCAATTCAGTTCAGTTCAGTAAATCTCAATTGAAGAGAACACAACCTCAGTTATAATTTATGTCTTACTTCAGTTCAGTCCAGTCCAGTCAAGTTTAGTAAAATTCAGAGAACACAACCTTAATTATAATTTATACCTTACTTCAGTTCGGTTCAGTTGAGAAGAACACAACCTAATTAAGTCGAGTTGAATTGAACTGAACTAACTAAATTTAACTGAACTGAAGTGATTTTAAGTTAAAGAAAAAATAATGTAAGATTTCATTTTCTTCACCTAAAATTTACTGAACTGAATAACACTGAATTGAAAGAAATTTAACTGGATTGAAGTAAAATATAAATTATAATTATGCGAAGTTGAACTGAACTCAATTAGTTTTAATTTAAACCTACAATACCTACGGCTTTATATCCTTACTAAAATTTTCCTCTGATCCTAAATTATTGAATTGAACCATATCATCTTTTATGTTTCATCAAATCATACTATCTTTTGGAATTAGAGCAATCTTTACGCAATACAGTACCAATATTACATGTCATCCGGTCATGTAATAAACAAAATGAAAAGTCTCTCAAATATTTGATTCTCATTCTGTCATTCATGTATCCTAAGAACAATGTCTAAATAAACTTTAACTTTATTAGAAACCCTTTCTTAGAAGAGATTAATTTAACGTAGTATATTTATATACAAATATTATATTTTTAATTTCAAACATTGAATACATATTAAATTTCTGTAATTTACAGTTTAGGTAATACTTTTTAATTTAAAAAATAATTAGTTCAGTTTAATTTAATCTAACTCTTTTGAATATATATTTTATTTACATTTTATTATATTTCATTTCAGAAAAATTATAGTGAAAAGATGATATAAGAGTCTTGGGCTTTTCTACGGTCAGAACTTCGCCCTGTCAACATGTGAAAAATAAAGAAATTAGCATATTTATTCTGTTAGATTTCAAAATACTAAAGTAAAAAATAGGTAATGTTTAAAAAATATTATTTTAATTTTAAAACATTTAGAAGGTAAATTTAATTTTTTTTATTAATATTTATATTTTTCTAATTTAAATATTCATAAGGCGGGAGTGTGATGGGATGTCGCTAAGGCGGTAAGGCGATCGACCTTTTGACATATGAATATTTAAATTAGAAAAATATAAATATTGATATAAAAATTCAAATTTATCTTATAAAATATTTTTAAAAATAAAATAATATTTTTTTTAAAATTATTAATTTTTATTTTAGTATTTTAAAATTTAACGAAATAAATATATATATATTTTTTTTCACTATAAGTCCAAGTAATCTTCTTACCCCTACGTAAATGTTTTAGACAAAGGAAAGGGATTTTTGTTAATGTTTGAGGTTGTCTTTGAGTGTAAAATGAGGAGTATGTCTTGTAATAGGTCCGTGAAAGGTTCAACGAACCCAAGAAGCTAAAGTGGGGCGACCAATCCAAGAGATTGCCGATTACCAAACATTAAATATTAAATTAATTAATTTACATATAGATCTAGTGGGCCCCTTCATAGAGGGCATGCACTTAGTGGCCGCCACGTGTGTTCGAGTGTTCGACATTGCGGTGCCGCTGATCCCGCCCAATTGAATTCATTCATGGCCACCTCGTGGATTTGCACCTCCTCATCCAATATTGATTCAAATACAAAATTTACCCTAAACTTTTTTATGAAATTGAAAAAGATTTTCTTTTAGAATTAAACTTTTTATATATAAATATTTGTATATTTAATGAATAAACTTTATGATTCATTGTTCGTTGCACATAATGGATAAACTTATAATAATTATTCAGATGTTTTTACTATATTTACTTTTTCGTTTAGAACCAACCAATTAGTGCCAGATAGTTATAAATAATATAAATAATATTTTGACATGACATTGTTGGCATTATAATTTTTTGTTTCAATCATAATGTGTACCAAAATAGGTTTTGAAAATATAAAAATTTGTTGGTTTTCATTAATTTAAATCAAAATAATTATGTTAGAAGTGCTAGGAATGCCTGAAAATGGAGTAAGGGCAATTTATACACAATAATGAATTTTGAAATGCTTGGAAAAGTAACATTTTATTTATTTCGGTTCCAAATTCAGTGGGTACACAGAAAGTGAACACAAGGAAAAATGCTTTGGGCAGTTCAAATATTCATTGCGTGGTGGTGCTTTTATTGACCAACATAAGAGAGGAAATTAAGGTTGAAGTTCATAATGAAATGGCATTCACTCGAAGTGGTGAGGTTGTTTATTTTCAACTGAAATATTCAACTGAACTGAATTGAACTGGATTGAAGTGGACTAAATTGAACTGGACTAAATTAAATTAAATTAAAATAAGATATAAATTATAACTAAGTCGAACTGAACTGAACTAAATTAAAATTTTCAATTTGAAGAGAATACATTCTTACCCTTACAGGATCAAAGCTTTCAACTGCCATTTCAGTAGTTCATCTCATCTATGACGAATTTTACGTGGTGCAAGTCATTTCACACCTCACGTTGCATGTGGTACCTTATTCATCATGTTTATTAGTACTAAATCACTTGTTTCGTGACATTTAACCACTTTAAATCTAACTGCAATTTGATCTATCCTCTATTCGTCTAAGCAGAATTTATCATAACTAAAAGAAATGAAACGGAACAAATAAGGTTTCTAGATAAGCACTCTGTTTAGAAAAGTTAGCTCGTAGTTAAAAGTTAACTATAGATAATTATATATTAATTTTTAACAAACTAACTTGATTAATTTCTCAAATCTACTAGCTTGTTTATAAAGTTGTGTATTCACGTAACGAGTTCTTTTATCAAAATAACTTATGTGGCTGAAATGCTAGTAGTAAACATGATTAAAGAAAATAGAGTATATGAGTTCATTTTTTATGATAATATTTGTGACTATAATATTGATGTTATCCGATATTTTTGAATCAATCTTATTTACCACACCAGGTCAAAAGATGATTCATTATTTCTTTACATACTACATTAAATTCACTTGTCTTGATTAAATAAGGTAAATAACAAATATGGAACATCTTAATTATTAATTAAGATATGAAAATGTAACAAATATAGAGCAAGTAATCTCATTTGATCCCTTATTGAAAGCGACAAGTTATTATGAACATTTATATACCAAATCACACAATCTCACACTTCTAAACCCACTCCTCTGCAAAAAAAGAAAACCAAGAAAACACCCACAAACAAAATGAAGCATCCTCCAACACTTGCTTTACTTCTCACCTTCTTCCTCTCAGTCCAACAAAAATGGAGTCTTGCAAAAGGAGACATGTTCATCAGAAGCAAAGGCATCCATTTCATGCTCAATGGGAGCCCCTTTTATGCCAATGGCTTCAATGCCTACTGGCTAATGTACGTTTCTTCTGACCCTTCTCAGAGGCCTAAAGTTTCCTCCACATTCCATCAAGCTGCTTCTCATGGTCTTACAGTTGCAAGAACTTGGGCTTTTAGTGATGGTGGTTACAAGCCTTTGCAGATTAGTCCTGGATCTTACAATGAGGAGATGTTCAAGGTCTGTTTCAAGAAACAAAAGGATGGTGTCTTTGTGTTTTATTTTATGTTTGATGTTTGTTTGTTTTTAAACGGCAAATGTGACTCGAACCCCGACCAATTGGTTGGAGGGGAAGCGCTTCGTTGGTAAGGTTTGATGTTTGATATGTAAGGTTTGTTGTTTGTTTTGAAGGGATTGGATTTTGTTGTGGCTGAAGCAAGAAGATATGGGATAAAGCTGATTTTGAGTTTTGCTAATAACTATGAAACCTATGGTGGGAAGAAGCAGTATGTTGATTGGGCAAGAGGTCAAGGACAAAGTTTGGGTTCTGATGATGATTTCTTTACTAACTCTCTTGTTAAGGGCTTTTACAAGAATCATGTCAGGGTATGTTTCTTTCTTGGATTTGGATTTATATGAACTTTAAAGGCTTGATTTGCTGTTTAATAAAGAACTTAATTATGTTTAGTTGTACTTGTATGTTAACTTTTGTGTATTTTTGGCAGACTGTTCTGAACAGATACAACACAATTACTGGAACTGTTTACAAGAATGATCCAACCATTATGGCCTGGGAACTGATGAATGAACCAAGATGCACCTCAGACCATTCAGGCAGGAACATTCAGGTTCAAAGCTCTGCCATTTTCCTCTGTTTTGATCTGTTCTATCACATTTTTTGATAATATTACTACTTATGTCCTAGAACAAGATGAAGATTTCTGTTTGTTTGATGGTTAAGAAATAGTGGAAATTAGTGTTAATTGAGGAGTGTTTGGACTTGAATGGATGATAGAATTTCATCTGGTTTAAAAGCTCGAACTTGTGATTCTGATATTGTACGTGATAGAGTTCCATCTTATCTAAAAGATCGAACTTGTAGTGATAAACAGGATGCCAAACATGATAATCTTGAAGCTATCTTTCGGATGTTGATGGAACCTTTAAATGCAGTAGTAACTAAAATAGAAAGTTTGGGGCAGATCCATGTGAAGTGTATGCATGTCATTGTCAACTACCTTTGCCATCCAAGAAATAAATGTAGTGTAGTGTTGTTATTTAGTGTAACAGGTTGAAATAAGGGCCGAAGCAATCTTGTTAACTTAGAGCCTTCATTACTTCTGTTCAGGCATGGATAACAGAAATGGCCTCTTACGTGAAGTCAATAGACAGGAACCACTTGCTGGAAGCTGGTTTGGAAGGATTTTATGGACAGTCCTCACCTTGGAGGGCCAGTGTTAATCCTAATTTTAACATTGGAACAGATTTTATCGCGAATAATCAGATACCTGGCATTGATTTTGCTACAGTTCATTCCTATCCCGATCAATGGTAAGTTTTCTTCTTAACATGGAGAATAAATATGGTTGGATCATCCCGTATCAAAGCAATAATCGAGGACTCGTTGGAAGTTTTTCAATAGCTTATGGTGTATATTAGCTAGTAATACTATTTAATGTTCTTGTGAGTAGAACCTTTCATTTCAGAAGCATGATAAGCAAAACCTAGGAAGGATTCTCTTAGGTGATTATGGAGTGTCTCTGCATCCATGCAAAAGCACACTTTACATTCTGCTCCGGTTACATATTGTTAGGCGCCGTGAATTGTATATAAGAGCTGCTTGTTCAAGCCCATAAAACACTCGTTGTTGCTTAGTAGCTCAATCTCACTAACTTTGTTTACAACTCGTCTTGTTTACATGAATTAGGCTATCCACAACAGATGATGAAGTTGAACTTTCTTTCATGAACAACTGGCTTGAAGCACACATACAGGATGCTCAACATATTCTTCACAAGCCCATATTCATCGCTGAATTTGGCAAATCTTGGAAAGATCCTGGCTTCAGCCCCTCTGAGAGAGACAGGCTGTTCAGCCTTGTTTACATGAAAATCTATGAATCAGCCAAGCATGGTGGAGCTGCAGCAGGAGGCCTCTTCTGGCAGCTGATGGCAAACGGGATGGAGTCCTTCCAAGACGGGTATGATGTTGTCTTAGACAGGGATGCCTCGACTGCTAATGTGATAACTCAGCAGGCTCACAAGCTGTACCAAATCCGGAAAATATTTTCCAGGATGAAAAATGTGGAGATGCGGAAGAGACATAGAGCAAGAAGAGGGAAATGGAAACGGATTGGAAATTGATGTGATAGCATGGTGTTCTAACAATATAATCAAGAAGTGCAAGCATACGAGCACATGGAACTGTCTTTTTTAATTCTCTCTTAGAGATGCGTGTTTGGATCATCCAGGAGGGTTTACTAAAGAATTAGAGATGTGTTATGATGCATGCTCGAAATTTCCTAGAGACATAGATCTGTGTTTGATGTTGCTCTACTCATTCATAAAATAGTTTGATATGAATTCAAGATGATACAAAAATATATACTCAGGAAGTCGGACCACATATTTATTGATGAAAAATGAGCAAAATCCGAACAAGAGACCAAGTAAAGGCAGCTTTAAGGAACCACCGATTTCTATAGTAATCCTCTATACTAACAAAGTTATATGATATTGTTGTAGCTTAATACAATCATCTTTCTCTACATATAATAGAAGGATAAACATTGATAGATATCATCATGCTCTATCCTAACAGAACTATAAGATGTTGTAGCTAGTTTGACCCATTCATCTTTCATTCCTAATCCAGGACTTGAAAACATGATGGAGAAAAGCGAGAGCGAATACAAAAGAACCTAGAAAAACAAAGATTCTAACCCACAAGTAGGATTCAAATAAATCTAGAACACAATTGTTCCACGACCAGAACCAAAACATGAAGAAAAAGAATCCAACAAGAGCTCCCACCACTATCTGGCCAATGGTATGAAGTTGTTGAGAAACCCTAAGCCATGACTGTAAACACAAACATTTACCAGTTCAGTGAAGATTAGTAAAAATACTGACACGCACTTTGCTTTACACTAATTTTAGACAAAGGACATCAAGAAGAGAAATCAGGCAATAACACAGAAACTACAGATGATTAAACTAGTGAAAGGTCAAACTTGAGGGAGGAAAATATTTTTTTTTGACTGTTTATTAACAAGTAACGACTATGTATGAGAAAGAGAAACACAGAAGTTTTGCTTTGCTGTTTTAGAATCAAATTGCGTAGTACTAATATACTTACAAAGTAAGAACCAGCAATTATGAGAAGCCCGCAAATAGTTGTTGTGAGTCCATTTATCCCGAACCATTCTACCACTGCAGGGAAAATATGCACACAATTCAGACAAGATAAAATAAGTTACTTTTGTGTATCTTATTGCTGAATGATGGAGAGCCAAGCAGAAGCTTTAGAATCCAAAAATGTAAAGTGAGCCAAAACATGCAGATATTGAATATCAAAAGGGGTAATATATGATAGAGGCTACATATGGTATTAAAGAAAGTTGTGATGATAACGTTGAAAACCGACCACATGAACATCTCAAATCAATTTAAAGTACAGACACTGCACAAGAAAATGATCAGGGAGTTGACTCGATTTATTATAAAGTCCCATATCAAATGCTTACATGATGAATTGACAAATGTGAATGTATAAAATATGGATTGCGCATGAGAGGATGGCATTCCTGGGTCGGATCTTAGATTAGCAATGGGCCTTTCCTGGTTTAGAATCTTCTTTAGCACTAAAGATAGTGTGGCATTGGAGACAGCCCCCACAACAGCCCATGATGCTTTAGCATCATGCCTCAAGAGGACAACTGCAGTGAAAAGCAGTGACACAATCCACTTGCTCTGCATCACGTATAAATGTCAATGAAAAAATTGCGAGGAAGTAGAAAAGAACAGAAAAAACAAGAGTAGGAAATAGCTAGAAACCGTTCTTGAAAAGATAAGCCATTTTGAGATCTCTTTAAGAGGAAAGAAAACTAGAACTTCTAGACATAAGTGAAAGCTATGAGATTACACCAAATGAAGCGTGTGCACATTTCCCCATCTTTCTTTGGAATCTCGGATGCAATGATGTATCAAAACTAGATTGAATACAACGTCATCTCTATATGATTGGCCGAATATAATCTCAACAGCTAACATCTTGACTTCCCAAACACCCTAGAGTTATCATATAAAGTACCACACAAGATGACTCTAGGCCATTGGCCAAAAACATAAATGTTACTAATGTTAGGCATCAAACTTCCAGGAGCTAATTTGGAACATACTATGGAAGGGAGTGACCGATAACAATCATTACCAACAAAGTAATACGTTAAAAAAAAATTAATGACATGTCATTTTTTTGAACGGACATAAAGTTCTTACCATAAGTTGATTACATAAACTATATCGAATCCACAGGCATCAAAATTCTTTTCGAAGAACATATGCTTACAAACTAATCAGAATCACCTATAATCTCTAGTATGAACTCAAATATAATTGATCAGCACATCTTCTCTCAAAAGTAAGAACTGCTATAACTCACTATTACTCACTATTTATGCTACCAGAACGAAGCTAAAAGACAAGTCCACCTACTTAAACAATCAAATCAATGATACCACAAATCAATAACAATCAAATAAACCAATAGGATCCGATTCAAATTCATTCCACACAACAATGTCACCAAATCCTCACAAAAAAAAAAAAAAAAATAGTCAACAAACAAAATCTTGATCAAACAAAACCTCAACTTTTCTGTTAGAAAGCAAAGATTACCAACCAAAGTATTAACAGTTGCTTCAACTCCACGACCTCCAGAATCCAAAGTCCCTTCAATAAAAGCTTCCTGCTCAAAGACCTGAGCTTCCTCATCACTATTACTCCCACGAACCCCACTTAAACCCGCCATTATTTTCCGATTCTCTCTCAACCTCACCCAAGATACAGGTCTTATCCTATCGGATTGGGCATAAAAATCGAATCTTTTCGCACAAACTCTATTGGGTTTCCGAAATTGAAGTAAGCTAGTTGAAAATTTGGCAGGCGAGAGAGGTTTAAGTGAAATGGCAGACAACAATGACATTGTTTGCCTTGCGACTATATTGGGGTCTGAGAGTCAAGAAAATTCGAGACTTATTCATTCGTGTAGATTGAAAAGGAACGTAGGAGAAGAGTTGGATACAATAAATACTCCTACTGAGTTTGTGATTAGTTAAAGAATTCGTGTGTTGTAATGAAGGACAGAGTGGATCTGGTTTCAACCACAAGGGAATCAGATTTTGGCATCTCCTTGTTCTAAACATGCCAAACTCAACACTCCTTTTCAGTTTTCAATTTCATCATGAGTTTGATTGGGTCTCCTGTCCAATGCAGATTGACCCGTATCCGTATGGGTAAATCCGTGAATTCGTTCACCAAATTTCTATTAGATATTAGTAATAAATTCACTTTAGAAGGGTTTAGATCTAATCATGTCTAATCTATTGTAAGGAGTTGACATGTGATTACGACTATTGTTTGACACATTTTGGATATGCAATATATTAGTAGAGATGTTATATGAGTTGAAAACTCAACTCGATCAATAAAGTGTTGGAGTCGATTTCGACTCAAATACAATACTCGTTTTGTTATCTAATAGACTATAACTTGACTTGTTTGTATTTCATTACGTTTAATTATACTTGCTTAAAATATTTTTAATATGTAATTTTTTGGTAAAATCTCGAACCAAAAAATTCGGCCTAGAACTTGATTATTGATTCGGAAAATTAAACTTGTTTCGTTTTACAATTTGAATTGAGATGCGATACAATTACAACTTTAATCGAGCTCAAACAATGAGATATTTTTATTAAACACCTTAGACCATTCCCAATGGTGACGGACGACGGCCCGTCGTCGTCGTTTTGCTCCAATGGTGGCGCGTCGTCGTCGTGCCGTCAATTTTTTTAATTTTTATTTACATATTATTCATATTATAAGAGTGCTTAGATGTTGAAATTAATGAAATTGCATTGTTTTAAGTCGTATTATAATTTTTTTAAGGTTTAAAATTTTTTTTAAAAAATATTTTTTTTTATTTTACTACAAACATATTTAATATATTATAATAGTGTTTAAAAGTTGAAATTAATAAAATTGAATTATTAGAGGTTGTTTTA